>VMBQ01002414.1:0-49669 GCA_007657795.1 Dreissena rostriformis
ATTCATTTCTAAGTACATGTATTAATATTTCAGTTATTAAATTAGTATTGAAGTTCAATTTCTGATTACATGATTGGTGTTATGTTTCTACTGCACTGCATTTTGGTTTAATGTTTATGGCGAAATCAGCTGTTGTTGTTTGTAAAGATGTTTTACTTAAAAGTCGGACTCCACACTCAATTGAGGGTGGCATATAAAAGGGGAGAGAGTAAGTAAAAACAAGAGATGTGTTTGTCAGAAACACAATGCCCCCTACTGCGCCGCTTTGATTTTTTTTTCTCACTTTTCACTACTCAAACTGTGCAGCTCCATGATACACATGCATGCCAAATATCAAGTTGCTATGATCAATATTGACCATTTTTTCGAAACCTAAACACAAAGTTTAACGGAATTTCAGACAGACGGACGGACAGTGCGATCCCTATATGCCCACCTTCGGGGGCATAAAAATCCCCATAAAAGGTTAACAGCACGAACATTCTCCTCATGGGGGTAGCTTAATTCCCCTCATGGCCAGAGAGGCCCTGTTGGTTATATTAAAACCTATTCAGTACCCCTACCTTCCGCATTTTACACAACCCATACAGAACCGCATTTTAAATGGCCAATGTCCAAATTATTTCATAACGTGAATTTTACATTTTTCATGCCAAGGTACCTGTAAATTTAATAAATAAATAGGTATGTAATATAAAACATCATTTATTCACTGCTCACTTAAAACTTGCAGATAAAAATGGGGGACGTTATTATTTTGTTCTCACATACTTTTTATTATAAGTTAGGGGGCAGGTTTATTAGAGAGGGAGAGATTATAAGGATAAAGACAGTATACATAGAATTTACACACATTTTAGGGCCATTTTGTTCGTAGAATAAATCTACACCACTTCATGTCACTTGAGAAATAATACGCCCAATGTCCAGGTTTTGATGAAAGAAATCAACCAAACGACTGTTTAAACTCTAAATCTAAGCTTTACATTTGAAGGCAAGATAGTGAACAAACATGGTAGGAGTCAACAATCTTCCTTTAATGAGAAAGAACAGAGTAACCTTGCATGTCAATGCCACACTTTTTATGTGTGGCCTTATTTACCTATGATTGAGTACAGAGCTCAAGTGGGGCACCTAACATTGTAAATTGGGTTTTATTTACAAACGTCGGGTTGTTTTTATCTTAGGACAACAGAGTGAGTGACACTAGATGACACGTGTCACTTTGGAATTACTTTTTTCACGTCTTTTTTTTTAACTTGTTAAGCGTTTTTAAGATAACCACTTTTTATTGTACAACTGATAACAAAAATCCTAAACTTTGGGTGGGACAATAGTTGAAATAGTGGGACAGTATGGTTTTTTGTTAATTTCTTAAAGTGAAGCATAGCTTTATAATTTGTGGATATCAATACTACATTTAATCATTTTTTAAAGAGTTTCAGTTTCATACAAAATAAACCAACTAATATTTCAATCAACTGTTCAAAAATACTTTGATTACCAGAAATAAAAGCTTTAAATGATTTTCACACAAAAATCCATATAAATTTTATTATCAACATTCATTCAATCACGGGTAATTCCTTAGAAAGTAATTAATTTAAATATCCTAGTCCAGGCTACAAAATTATTCATACATGAACATGTCAATAATTCTGACACCTTTCATGCACTATATTATGTTACAAAAAATAAAGCTTATTCATTATTCATCATGCCATTGATGTGTCACGTTCAGTATAAGCAATACAAAATTAATGAAGTGTATAATTACAGCATTTACGCGAAGGTATCAGCATTTTATTCTTGTTATTGCTAGGTCATAAACAATATCTAGTAGGCGTCTTAGCTGATTTTTACAGTGTTACTTAAATTTGTACATAAAATGCTGCAAACCAATGTAACAACCATCTACAAGTATTAGTCACAACTTTAATATTTAACAATCATTAATTTTTCTGTACTTTTGGGATAGGACCTTGCTGTTATTAATTTATTGGTTCTGGGCGTAGTTGCACAAACAGTAAGCTCGATAAGGTCTTATCTAATTGTTCATTAAAAATTAACGTCATTATAAAATCACATAGTTAAAACATAAACACAAATTATCTTTTCCTTACCATTAACATTTTTTATTCTTTAACTTTAAAAACTATTACACATTTCTGTTTTATTTCATCCATCCTATAAAACCAACAAAATACAAAATTCGCGCCACACGAATAGCCTTGAAAGCTGAGTACCAGGTAAATCTAGGTGACACCTGCCAAGTGCCAAGTTCTCTCCACCTATTTTACATACCGGCAGCTGACAAGGTGAACATAATGTATGGCCCAGTGTGCCAACCAATACAACAATCTTTAGCCTACAATCACACAGCCCCCCTGCAGTACGTAAAACATATGACACAACATATAATCCGAAAATTATCTTGACATGATGACAGTAATNTACAGTAAGCTCGATTAGGTCTTATCTAATTGTTCATTAAAAATTAACGTCATTATAAAAGCACATAGTTAAAACATAAACACAAATTATCTTTTCCTTACCATTAACATTTTTTATTCTTTAACTTTAAAAATTATTACACGTTTCTGTTTTATTTCATCCATCCTATAAAACCAACCAAATACAAAATTCGCGCCACACGAATAGCCTTGAAAGCTGAGTATCAGGTAAATCTAGGTGACACCTGCCAAGTGCCAAGTTCTCTCCACCTATTTTACATACCGGCAGCTGACAAGGTGAACATAATGTATGGCCCAGTGTGCCAACCAATACAACAATCTTTAGCCTACAATCACACAGCCCCCCTGCAGTACGTAAAACATATGACACAACATATAATCCGAAAATTATCTTGACATGATGACAGTAATTAATGGCATGAGCTGTTTTTTGTACAAATCTACTTGAGAGTGAAGATAACTTTTGCCTGAGAAAGTTCAATTTTGTAAGGCTTTCGCACATAGAAAATAGCATGCATAATCAGTGAGCTATCTGGCATGATTTATCTGCAGCTAGGCAAACTGTTAGTGTGCACAGGCATAAATATGGTAATACATGCACTGTACATGATAAAACATTTTCATTTACAGAAAAAAATACACCTCTACAAGAACTATCAAAATGTAATGTTGAAGACCATTTTGAAATATATTTAAGGTAGGAGGGGGGAGGGAATAAATAAGTTTATGTGTTTTGCCTTCTAAGTTAAGTTTATGGGAAAAAAATAAAATTAATTTCATCAAAAAGCTTACAGATAAAAATAAAAGTTTGGTCCAAATGGAATATGCCCTAGTGCTACACACACTTTATATGACCTAAATACATGTACAATGTACATCCTTTGTAAATGTCAGCTTAACCAGCAATCACATACAGAAAATGTAGAGAATTAGTGCATGTTTATAAGTTACAAAATACTTTAAGCTTTTTTTAAAACTTCAATGCCTTTTTTGTAAGCCAAACTGTCCATTAGAAAACATTTCTGCAGTTTCATATTTTTATGGAGGTGCTTGGAAGTTTCATGTATTACCGATTTGAGAAATACAATGCTAGGCTATGCTAAAAACAAGAAGGCCATGATGGCCCTGTATCGCTCCACTGTTTTTTATTTATGCGAAAAAAGCGTGCAATGCGCATGGGTTGAAATGTACTCAAGCATGTGACTTTCTCTTTCTATCCCTCGTCCCACTGGGCGCTTTAAGTTGGAAGGGTTCAATTTTGTGACCCCTGGGGCAGGGTCAAATTTGGACCAGGGGAATAATTTGAACAAACTTGGTCGAGGACTATTAGATGCCACTATATACCAAATTTGGTAGCCCTATGCCATACGGTTATGTACAAGAAGATTTTTAAAGTTTGCACAAAATAGGCTTTATATAAGCATATGTGCATTTTTGTGACCCCTGGGAAACGGTCAAATTTGATCCCAGGGGCTTAATTTGAACAAACTATGTAGAGGATTATTAGATGTCACTTCATTACAAATTTCGTAGCCCTATGCCATACGGTTATGGACAAGAAGATTTTTAAAGTTTGCACAAAATAGGCTTTATATAAGAGTATGTTCATTTGTGTGACCCCCGGGGCAAGGGCAAATTTTACCCAAGGGGCATAATTTGAACAAACTAAGTAGAGAACTATTAGATGTCACTACATACCTAATTTGGTAGCCCTAGGCCCTACGGTTATGGACAAGAAGATTTTTAAAGTTTGCACAAAATAGGCTTTATATAAGAATATGTTCATTTTTCTGACCCCCGGGGCGGGGTCAAATTTGACCCCAGGGGCATAACTTGAACAAATTTAAAAGAGGTTCACCCCAGGAACATTTGTGAGAAGTTTTATCAGAATTGGACTTGTAGTTTAGGAGAAGAAGATGTTTAAAGAAAAAGTTAATGCACAGACGGACGGATGCACGATGGACACAGGACCATGACATAAGCCCCGCTGGCCTCTTGCTAGTGGAGCTAAAAATCCAAACAGGGTGTCAAGCTCAATCGATGACCAGTCTGTAATTACATAACTTACAAAAATCACTCTATGTTGGATAAATGTTCATTTAAGAGCGTCAAAGGCCCTAATGTGCTCACCTTAAATTAATATTTATTATAATGTGAAACCTTGTAATGATTTAATAATACTCTAAGCATTGAAGTGTGATTATTACCATTTGTTGTTGTGTTTGTTTTAACAATTATAATTTTTATGAAAACATGCAACTGATAAGTCCAAGGTCCACAGTAAAATTATGAAATGAAATTTGGACTTGCAGATTTTATGCCTGGGACTTAAAATTTTTTAAGTATAATAAGTCAGGACCTCAAGCTTTCAAACGCTATTGGTAGCGCTCATCAGCACTCTAAAATTGTTCACTTTAAATTTTTTCAACGGAACTCGAAAACTGGCTTTGTGAACTATATCCAAGGTTGTTTCAAGCTATTCATATTTCAATTTCTTTTTCACTGCTTTGTCAATCATCAAGATTTAAAGAGAGTTGTTTTTTCGATTATATTTTTTCTTCCAACAGTGTCATTTGCAAATGAATCAGCAAAGAAATAACCAACACATTTTTAAAGACCGTTTTTGATAGGAACATTGGGAAATGAAAGCGCATGATACCGGTATATCTTGTTACAAAAATGCTACTACTGTACATGTTACTGTAGACTAGTGCACTATGAGGATAATGCGACAAGTTCGGAAAGGTTTCAAAATCAGGTTNATGCCGATAAAATTCCCAATTCCAAAGCCATGGGCTATCTTCCCAAAAAGTGGGAAAACAAACCCTGATGTAGTGCACTATGAGGATAATGTGACAAGTTCGGAAAGGTTTCAAAATCAGTTTTTTTCAGGCCAGTTATGAAATACATTGTTGGATACTTTCCTACCCCACTTCTTAACCCCTATTTTGTTAAAATTTTAAATGAATATCTGAGGAGAAATTACAACCCTGCTTATTCAAATGTATTCAAATATTTTATATAAGAACCCTAGATCCAAATATCCAAACTTTTTAATGTACGAAAAATTATTAGATACTTTGGTGTAACAAGTCTTCTATGCATCTTTGAAGAAAAAGGATAAAGCAATCATTTTTACAAAACAATAATTTTGTTCTCACAATCGTTTTTATTTCCGATTATCATAGTTTCTAAATAGTACATACCTGGTAGTTATTTTACATACCATATTTGTTCACCACAAAACAGACCTTTGACTTTTGAGCAGGACCCTTTGTTATTTTGTCATTCATAAAAATAAATAGACTATCCAATCAAGTTCTTATTTGGAATTGAAATGCACGTGTACTTCGTTTAAATAGTTTGTTCTGAACAAAATCTTTCATTATACACAAGCATGCAAAAGCATGGAAATCTTCGACTGAATAGATCCTTCCCGCCTACAGTGATACTGCTGCTTATTTATACGACCTCTATAAAGACAAGAGATTATTATGGGTGGTGAGCGCAATATAGTGGATGCTTATAGGGCAATAAGCAACTGCAGATAAGTGTGATCGATAAACATCCGTGCTGACATTAGGTTAGCGGTTGTTGCAATAAGCATCAATTAAGGGATGCATCACTGTAACTTCCATCAAATTTTTTGTTAGAGGGACAAACTGTATCTCGGTTGGACGCAAACTGAAATGATACTTGACAAAGAAGCTGATACCTCCTGATGACAATTATCAAAACAAGCATTATATTATCCATACTTGATGACAGCCAACAGTTGTCTGCACAAAATTTAAATGCGACTTTAAAGTTCTTGTTAACTACTGCTGAGTTCTTTTAAAAGCATTTATTAACTCAAGACTAATGTTTTGACTTTGGACATTTATTTGTGAATATGTTATTAATAATTAGTTTAAACCTATTTATTTAAGCTCGATTGCATCGAAAGCCATAGGCTTGACACTCTGGAGTCCTTTTCCTGGGACTATAACCAGTACTTGGTGTCTTTGGGGGATATCAAAGGAACACTCCCAGTGGGGTTCGAACCCATGACCTCCCGATCGCTAGGCGGACACCATATCCACTACACCACGGCGACCTTAAGTTATTAATATTTGATGAACCAACTCATTGGCTCCATGGCTAATTGTCCAATGCTGGACAGAAATTCAACCAATAAAAAAAAACTGTTATTAAAACAGTCAGTGATGGGTTTGATTGTTATCAGTTTGTTTCTGTCATGTTTATTTTCATCTGATCAAGCTATCATAGCTTTCAAAACTTCATTTATTGAATATTTAAAACAGATGTGTAATCTATTAGCGGACACAGCAATATTTATGAAAACAAAATGTTTTCAGTCAGCATATTCCGTTTTAAAATGCATTTTTAATTCTCAATGAATTTCTATTATTATAATTATGAATACTAAAAAAAAAACAACAGCGCATCACAATAACATAGTATTATGATGTCCTATGAGCATGTGTACAAATATTGTTTTAATAATGCCCACATTTATTTAGCTTTTCATAACTTATTAATAGAGTTCACATAGTTTATTTAAGCAATTGTCAAATTACGTCAAACTTGCACATTGAATTTAAAAATAAAAACATGAACAAGTACACTTAATGTTTATTTGTGTTAATCACAAAATAAACGTTATTTATGACAAATCAGTGCCTTAATAAGACTATATAGTATTCACTGAAACTGCAATCAATTAATAGTGTCGGCTATCTTCAAAGGGCTTCTGATCATTTGAATACACAAAACAACAAAACAAGTACTCACCTCGAGTAAGCGACACTAATCCAAGGAACAGGAATATTAAAGGTATCGGTCCCATACCTAGGGATGACAATTGTTTATAATATTTGCACAACACATATTATTAGATGCACTCCACGCGCTGTTTTGTTTCAATGTGTGAGAGATACTCAATCCTTTCATGTTTTGTCGGCCATCATTACTTTTGTGTATTGAGGACAAGGTACTATTTGTGTATCCTTCCGCAAGTTTGTATTGCACACGCACACAAATATATAAATAAATAAGAACATTAATCAATAAAATAAATCATTAATTTCTGTTAATGAAAACATTTTCTTGATTTCGCGAAAATAAACGATTAAGTTCTGAACACTCATCGTTCTAAGCGCACTACTTTGTTACACAGTAAAAGCGTGTATTTGTTTTCCACCACTAGTTAGGGGAAACAATGCTAGCCGGGAACCTACATGCCTTATTTGGGGAAGAGATAAACATTTAATAGTAAAAGTTAATAAAACAGTTCAACAACATAATGAAAAAAAAAATATATTACATTATATAATGGTAGTAAAATACCCATACTCGGGTTGTATTAAAGCACCACTGGAAGTTTGTTATTGCACTTTACACTTAGTGTGAACGATATTAGTAGAAACTTCAGGGAAATAAATCTGGTGTTAGTACACTTACTTTTAGTAGTTATCTCCCGTCGAAAATTTCGACAATTATAACTACAGTCAGGTCTCGCGCACGCAAAAGCACGGTAAGCAGAATGTCCTGACCACGCTATTTCGATGTTAAAACCATAGAATTTCATGGGATATTTCACTCCTTGAATTGGTCCACTAAGAAATCTTTTCCGTACCTGCAATATTGCGTTCTCAGCTTACTACATGTTACTAAGAAATGGTTGATTTCACGGTTGTTATGGTCCGATTACGCAGGAGTTCAAAATACTCAAGGTCCCTACGCGCTTTAGGCTGCATTATATCATATCTATCAATATATGTATATTGATAGATCTTTGATTATATGAGTTGGAATGTGTCTCACCCCTCCTTCCTAATTAACACATTTATGCCTAGCGTCTAGAAAAAAAGGCCTTGGCAAACAGCGTAAACCCAGATGAGACGCCACATGATGCGGCGTCTCATCTGGTCTACGCTGTTTGATTAAAGGAATTTCTGTGATAAATATTCTCAAAATAGCAATAAACATACTAGACATCCCTAATTTTGGAAATAAATTGATCCAATTTTGAAGGATGGGAGAGTCCACTAGGCATAAATGCATGGGGTGACCACAGACCAAGCTTACGTGCGCTGGTAGTTAAGATTGAACACGGATCGCCGAGGTTAGAAGAGAGCGTTCAAATCACTGCCCTCCGGACAGCCCAATATAGAAAAATGTCAATCAAAGACAACTAAATAATGCTTCTGGTCGTCACTTCTGATGAAGTCCCCCCGCGAATCTGTATATTATTGCATTATTTAACCCGGGTATTGGTACCCTGCCGAGGTCACAGTGTGGTGACCTGTATCAGTCGTTTTCAATACACTGTTGCAGATGCTTACATCAATAGAAATAAATCGTGTATTGAGCATTGCTCAACTGCTGTAAACGTAGATGCAGATACATTAATGACACGACATTTTTTGCTTATTTTTCTATGCCAATAGCATAATGGTGGCTTTTTTTCACGGAGTGGATCCTGCCACTATATATTGAACACGATTTGAACGTGTATATGCAAATAAAACGATTTGAAATCGATAGGTGCGCATTCCATTTCTGGGAACTGTAACAATATTAAGTCTATAAATTAAAAGTTTAACAAGTAACGGTGTTTTTTTGACAGCAGTAATAAACACTGCAAGAACACAACACACAAATCTCGTTTAGTGCAGCTTCTTTTGTATTGAAACCTATTCAACCCGATTTTTAAAAGGACTTGTTCAGAGATTGTCGAAAAGTTTATTTTCCACCTCTTGGGCACATATTAAAACAGGAGCACCGTCGAGCGGATGCCAACGCTCGGCTGCGGGTGCAGTTTTGAAAAAAAAATATGTTGTTTTTGACCTTTGACCGTGAAGGATGACCTTCACCTTTCACCACTCAAAATGTGCAGCTCCATGAGATACACATGCATGCCAAAAATCAAGTTGCTATCTTCAATATTAAAAAAGTTATGGCCAATGTTAAAGTTTTTGGTCGACGCGGACGGCGGAATACGAGCTGGCTATGACAAAACCTCGGGTTTTCTTCGAAAACAGCCGAGCTAAAAACACAGTGCGAAATACCACTTATGACGGAAACACAGAATGCAACTTCGTTTATGAATTTTTTCGTCAGTTGAAATTAATTAAATTATAAATCGATACACACGTGAAACGATTAAAGAATTTGGAATTATTCTCCCTTTTCTTTAAATATTGCAGGGGCGGCCCAGGATTTCTGGTTAGGGGGCGGGATATTTAAAGATTGGCTGGGGGTCCTTATGGGTGCAGGGAAAAGCCCTCCTAGGGGGTCCAGGAGGGGGGGGGAAGCCCCCCCCCCTTTAAGCTCCACGATTTTAGTGATTTTTAAGGCTTTGACAACCACTTCTCGAGCATGTCACGCCTTATGTACTTTCATCAAAGTACCTTATTATAATGCCAAAAAAGTGCATAGTTTATACGTAATACGGATGGATATAGCCGGAAGAAATGTTATAAAGAAGAACACACTGACGGTTAGCGATTTTCTGTAATAAGTGGGAAATGTTGTGTACGAAAAAGAAGAAAAATGAGTTTGAATAGATGATTTAGATCTAGTTAAGTGTGAAACATCAAATGAATTGACTTTACTTTGGCGATTTTAGGGGGGGCGGGCGTTCGCCGCTTCCGCCCACCCCTTGGATCCGCCTATGTATTGTTACAACACGTGGATCGCTTACATGAAATATAAAATGTCTGTCAGTTTATGACAGTTTGGATGGATGAGTGGTTCAGGCATAAGCCTTTTAATCCAGTGGACAGTGGTTCGAGGGCAAACTTTTTTCTTTCTTTAATTCTGTTCTTGTTATTAAAATGGAATTCTACAGCTCTTCAGTGAAAATCCAGCAATTTAAGACATTAATTGGCATACTTAAAACATGTCCCAATTTGTGAACAAGTCCCTTTACTACAATAATCCCGAAGTGATATAGTAAATCAAATAGCGAAGACTCCTGACGCCGTTTATAAAATACATGTAGTTACGCAAGCCGTCACCGAACACTTGAACACGCGGACTTTCGTGGATATAAATGTATTTCTGTGTTTTCAAAATATGACTCGGGTGTTATGTATTTGTTTGATTAACACCAGACACTTATATTTGTTTTTATAACAAACACGCATAATAGTACACCATGTAAGACAGCTTTTAAGAAAAATTCGTTAATTGCATGCTGATCTTTGTATTTAATACGTGCATATAATAATAAAATGATATTTACAAAGTCAATAAAAATGGCATCGTTTACATAAAATAACTGTTTTTGTACAATTTAAAATATCGTCGCTACATGATCATTTTCCTGGGATTCCGCTGTATGCGTTTCAGTATCCGGCTTGGTGTTGTGTAAGGATATGACGTCACTTGTGGCGTCATCGCGTGCACCCAGGTCTGCGGCACAGAATTTGTCATTCACCATGACACCGGTTAGCTGATCCGTGAGGTTTATGACAGTCCTGGATCTGTCCCTGTGGAAAAGGATGAATGAGATCTCCATTACAGTTTGATATATTCTCGTACAAATATTCTGACGCTAACACAGTCTAATTAATCGTACGATAACATATGGACGTGGTCACGAATGGGATATGTTTATAGTTTCTGGCAGCGAGTATCTGACGTATCGCAGAAATAAATTTGCCACTGAAGGTGTCTTATTCTACCACGCAATTCTTTGATGTTAAGAGTTTTCAACAAGTCCTGCGTTTTGACCTTCGATGAACCTCGCAATAGGCATGCGGTTTTTGCGCGCGCGATCATAAATATTTACATTTGTGGCAAGTCATTAAAAAGACTTTTTAATGCTTATCCAACTGAAGATAAGTATTGATAATGCTAGTTGTTTCTCTTAGAGAGCTATCAGATATATGTGTCGTGTTTTGAGAAAACTGGGCATAATGCATGTGCGTAAAGTGTCGTCCCAGATAAGCATGTGCAGTCCGCACAGGCTAATCAGGGACGACACTTTACGACATTTTTCGTTTAAATGAAGTCTCTTCTTAGCAAAAATCCAATTTAGGCGGAAAGTGTTGTCCCTTATTAGCCTGTGCGGACTGCACAGGCTAATCTGGGACGACACTTAACGCACATGCATTATGCCCAGTTTTCTCAGAACGCGACACATATGGTAAACGCAAAATAATGACACGCAGTATAACTCCTTTCGAATATTTCATTGTACCAAAGGAAAAAAAAGGGAATTAAGATGGAGTGTATAAAGTTTCATGCAACTCTGCCTTAAGATGCAGGAGAAACTTGCTGAGCAAAATGGCAACATGTAAGACAATTAAAATATAAGATGGACACCAGGCGTCCATATTTTAATTGTGTCGAAGAAAATACGTGTATAACGTCAAACGCGATCATGCATTATGTTCATCTGCATGGAAATATGTCAGTCCGCAAAATTGTACATATCCAAGAAGGAAATGTGTGAAGTTTCATTTAAATCTAACTTAATTGAAACTCTCACAGATCAATTTATCAACCTACTGACTCTAGTTTTACGCCTCCACAAAATAAAACTTTGTTTGTGGAGCGCACTTCTACAAATATATATAACATAAGTTGAAAATCATGTAAATGTCAGCCTTAAGATAAAATAACCTACATTCGAAAGACACAGTTATAGTATGGTATGTGTATTGAAAGACCGAGGTCCCTTATCCATTTTTTCACTTAATAATGGATTGCGTCAATAAAATTCAATTTACGGGATACTTGAGATAATATAATTCAATCAATAACCAATGCCACACGCACGCATACGCATTCATATTTCGACAACATAAAATTTAATAATAATACTCATGATCTCACAGGAAGAATTCCAGCGCAAACAGCATGGTGGCCGCCTCCCCCGGTATGTTGAGGGCGGTGAGGAGGATGAGGACGGTGATCAGGCTCGCCCCGGTCACCGAGGGGATCGCGAGAGCAGAGATCCACGTTAGCAGGCTAGAGCACAATTATGTTACCACCATTATATATATACTGGTTACTCCTCAATAATAAAAAATCCTCATATCATCCGATAATTAATTAAATATAATTGCTAGTTTTTAATATGCCTGTTACATTTTTTTTTACAGAAAATTATGATTGTTGGATGGTGACTGGATTGTAAGTCAATGGATCTGTTATCATTTTGTCAAAGGATAAACAAATAAATACTATTTTACGCCTCCGGCCATTGTCGTCCCAGTATTTACACAGGTCATAATCCTATACTGCACACGTGCTTATTTTATCATTATTAAATCCGTTGTTGAACGCAAATATGTGTCGTGTTCTGAGAAAACTGGGCATAATGCATGTGCGTAAAGTGTCGTCCCGATAAGCCTGTTCAGTCCGCACAGGCTAATCCGGGACGACACTTTCCGCCTAATCTGGATTTTCGCTAAGAAGAGACATCATTTCAACGATTTTTAATGTCATAAAAGCGGAAATTGTCGTCCCTGATTAGCCTGTGCGGACTGCACAGGCTAATATGGGATGACAATTTACGCACAAGCATTTTGCCCAGTTTTTTCAGAACACGACACAAATAAGTAACCAATATAAACTTACACCACAAGAATGATATCTACAGCATCGGTGTCTTTTCCCAGCGTCTGAATAATGAACACGCACGATGCCGCTATGTACAAGGCACTTCCGGCGCGCCCGATGGTAGCTGCAAGGGGCGCCACAAACCTCGATATCCGGTTGTCGACGCCATTTTTCTCTTCTAGACAAAAGAAGCTCTCCGGTAGCGCAATCATCCTGCAATACACAAATTTGAATATAAACGCGGAACTATTACCGGTTATATACATGTAAGTATTAATTAAATCACAAACATTATTTTCATCCGACGCAACTATTAAGCGCTAATTATTGTAAAACTTTAAACGCGTAACCTATCATGATGAAATAGAGTCGTTCATGTTGTTTCATGTTTTGTTTTTATACTTCGTGCATTAAAAAAAAACAACAACAACGACAACAACATTATATTTATTATTCAGAATGTTTAGCTTAGCACTTACGTGCTACCGGTAGCGAACACTATCATTATCGGTGGTATGATGCTGCCCAGGAAGCGGAACGGGTTGGAGCGACGGAATGCGAAGAAAACAAGCGGCAGTATGACGAAGATCCAGATTAGGAGGCCGCCTATCACGCACAGGAAGTAGATGCCAAGCTTCTCGAAAACGGCGACAACGTCACTTGTGGCGGCGATGGTTCTGGCAATCAGGCTGGCTACTCCAACGGGCGTCGTCCTGGTAACGAGAAATATCGTTAAGCTAAAGCTTTACTGAAGCGTAAAAGGCATGGTCAATTAGACTCAATAGGCATACCTTTCTAATTTGTATATTATATTAAATAAAAATAACTTGATAATATTAGCATGGTTTGTTTTGAAAATCTAAACATATGTTCGAAGTGACTCTTTTTAATAAAAGTTGAAAGATTGAATGGTGTTTTCTTACTATTTAATTTTCCTTTCCACATGTGTTACAACATAACGTTAAAGTATTGTAGATTAACCAAATTTGAAATACGAGTCTTCCATTTAATGGTTGCATATTAGTTAAATTTGCTTTGAATCCGATTTCATTTGAAAATCACCAACCAAATGAGAACCCTGAGTATTTTAACAATGGTGTCCGTCGCAGACCGGAAGAAGGCGAGGAAGGGTGCACCCTGCTCCCGAAGCGCCGCTGCCGCCACCCCGAACACGGAGCACACGATAATGAGACCTGCAAGTGAAGGCATTTTAAACATCCAAATACTTAGAGTATATAGATACTTTTACATACTTTATCTATTTGAATTGGACATGACTTTTGCATTTGGACCGTGAAATAAGAGAACCTCAGATTACTGCGACATATTTTTTTTTTAAGTATAAAGTGATTCACATTCGGGCACTTAACCGGAACATCGCGTAACAGAATTAAACATAAAATGACTGAAATAAAATGAAAATTACACTGTACCGAGAATGTTGGTAGAGTTTGCTGCTCCAACGTATTTCTGTGTGACGTCCCTGACGTTTCGCGTAACGTTATACGTTCCGTTATTGACGACCTCCGTACGCGTGGCGTACTTGTATTGGGTCTGTGCCTGAACGAAATTGGATACATAGGCTATATTTAAGTTTGAAGCTGAAATGGTCAGCGTTCAGAAGAGATCAAAACTATTTCAAATTACACTTTATACATTTTTTTTTATTACCTTGTATGTAGAATATATATATTTAAGAATCGTGAAAACTTCATGCGGAGTTCTTTTTAATTAAATGGACTGCGTGCTTCGGACTTAAAGTAACTCTAAGCTACTTTCGAAGTATGTGTTATGCGCACGAAATGTCGACTTATATTCTTGCTCTACTCACCTGGTGAAAACAGGCCTCGACCAGATTGTCCGGAACAAGGTTCCTATAAAAACACACATTTACATTTACACACACTGTATTTGATTTCCCGTCCGTTATTATGATATTATATAATTAACAAATTAATATTTATCATGATAATTGTCTTATTATTATATTTGTTGGTTCAACCTGAGTAAATCTGCAAATATATCTTCCGTTTCCATAATGTCCCGCTCAACAGTCAGATGTGGGTCAACCAGTATACCCTCTCCTGAAATCAATTTCGTGGCATTTAAGTTCGAACGGCGCTTAGGCGTGTTTTATTAGTGAAGAAAAAAACAGAAGTTAAGACAGTCTAGTCGCAGAACGCCAAGCTAGGCGGCCATATTTACGAGCTAGACGTACGTTCATTTATTGTCATTATATCATTTTGCTAGCTTGAGTGAGAGTTTTTTAGTTTTTACGTTTTTTTGTGTGTTTTTTGAATGTGTAAAACTAACTGCTCACGCGTCACAGTGGCTTTAATTGACTGTACTACGTTTGAAAGATGCATACGTTAGTATATGATCGTTTTCAAGATGCACGTGCATTCACAACTAGCACAATTTTGAATTAATCGGTAGATAATGCGCGAAAATACATTTACTTTAACAAACAAACAAAAAAGCACAGAAACACATTTGCGCACGTCACCCGACTGTACTACATACGTACCGGGTTTCACGACGAGGCATATGACGGCTCCTGTGATCGCCCCCAGCAGGTTCTGTACCATGATGTAGCCTAGAGCAATACCGCCTACCTTTCCGTTCGATCGCGGGTCCATCCGGGAGGTGCCTAAAAGTCAATGTTAGACGAATAAACCTTAAGGTACAAATCAATTCGTTCCATAAATAACGACAAATGGACGTCGCGCGCTGGGCAAGGTCAAATATTGTGCGCCTTTTTTCTGTGGTCAATCAGCAGAGGCGGTCCAGAGGTTCATGATGCTTGTAAGAGATGATCCTAGGCTGTTGAAAGGAGGAGGTGGGGTCACATCTATGAATCAATCAGTCTTTTCACTCGGGGAGTGAGCGACTATATAAACGCGTGCTACATGTCCCTGGGTCGGCTAACGAACCTGTGATGACGCTGCATATGACCAGGGGTACAATCATCATCTTCAACATCCGAATGTACAGCTCCCCAGCCATACCTGTAACACAGAGCCGGAATAAACCAAATTAATCATTAACCTTATCAAATGTGGATTTTTCAAAAGTCAGCTCATTCCGGCATTTCTCTGTTGCGTGAACCAACCAGTAATTATAACTCAATGTTTCAGAATAAACGGTGAAAATACCAGTAAATGTAACGCAATTAATCAGAATTGAAAGTGAACCTGATGGTAAATGTAACGTTTAAGTCAGAATCAATATAAACGGTGAGCCTCCTGGTACATGTGATGCAATGAATAAGTATCAACGTTGAACCTACCGAAATGGTATTGAACGCAATTATTCGGAATCAGTATAAACGATGAACTTTCTAGTAAATGCAACGCAATTAATCAGTATGAGCGATGACCCTTATGGTAAATGTAACGCAAGTAATAAATATTAACGATGAATCTAATGGTAAATGTATCGCAAGTAATCATTAGTAACGTTGAACATATGTTCAATGTAACGCAAGTAATCGATACTAACGATGAACCTAATGGTAAATGTAACGCAAGGAAACAGTATACACGATTACCCTAATGGTAAATGTATCGCAAGTAATCAGTATGAACGATGACCATAATGGTAAATGTATCGCAACTGATCAGTATTAACGATGAACCCAATGGTAAATGTATCGCACGTAATCAGTATAAACGATTATCCGAATGGTAAATGTATCGCAACTAATCAGTATGAACGATAACCATAATGGTAAATTTATCGCAACTGATCAGTATTAACGATGAACCCAATGGTAAATGTATCGCAAGTAATCAGTATTAAGGATGGCACTAATGGTAAATGTAACACAAGTAATCAGTATTAACGATGACCCTTATGGTAAATGTATCGCAAGTAATCAGTATTCACGATCACCCTAATGGTAAATGTAACGCCAATAATCGGTATGAACGATGACCTTAATGGTAAATGCATCGCAAGTAATAAGTATGAACGACGAACCTAATGGTAAATGTATCGCAAATAATCAGTATTAACGATGACCCTAATGGTAAATGTTACGCAAGTAATCGGTATGAACGATGACCTAAATGGTAAATGTATCGCAAGTAATCAGTATGTACGATGAACCTAATGGTAAATGTATCGCAAGTAATCAGTATTAACGATGACCCTAATGATAAATGTATCGCAAGTTATTAGTATTAACGAAGACCCTAATGATAAATGTAACGCAAGAAATCAGTATGAACGATTACCCTTATAGTAAATGTTTCGCAAGTTATCAGTATTAACGATGACCATAATGGTAAATGTATCGCAACTTATTAGTATTAACGATGGGCCCAATGATAATTGTATCGCAATTTATCAGTATTAACGATGACCCTTATGGCAAATGTAACACAAGTAATCAGTATTTACGATGAACCAAAAGGTAAATGTATCGCAAGTTATCAGTATAAACGATTATCCGAATGGTAAATGTATCGCAACTAATCAGTATGAACGATAACCTTAATGGTAAATTTATCTTAACTGATCAGTATTAACGATGAACCCAATGGTAAATGTATCGCAAGTAATCAGTATTAACGATGACACTAATGGTAAATGTAACACAAGAAATCAGTATTAACGATGAAACTAATGGTAAATGTATCGCAAGTAATCAGTATTAACGATGAACCTAATGGTAAATATATCGCAAGTAATCAGTATTAACGATGAACCTAATGAAAAATGTATCGCAATTAATCAGTATTAACGATGAAACTAATGGTAGATGTATCGCAAGTAGTCAGTATTAACGACGAACATAATGGTAAATATATCGCAAGTAATAAGTATTTAAGATGAACCTAATGGTGAATGTATCGCATTAAACCATTATTAACTTTGATATGTTATGTTACATGTAACGCAAGTAATCGATATTTACGATTACCCTTATGGTAAATGTATCGCAAGTAATCAGTATTAACGATGAAACTAATGGTAAATGTATCGCAAGTAATCAGTATCTACGATATACCTAATGGTAAATGTATCGCAAGTAATCAGTATTAACGATGAATCTTATGGTAAATGTATCGCAAGTAATCAATATTAACGATATACTTAATGGTAAATGTATCGCAAGTTATCAGTATTAACGATGAAACTAATGGTAAATGTATCGCAAGTAATCAGTATTTACGATATACCTAATGGTAAATGTATCGCAAGTAATCAGTATTGACGATATATCTAATGGTAAATGTATCGAAAGTAATCAGTATTAACGATGGACCTAATGGTAAATGTATCGCAAGTAATCAGTATTAACAACGAATCTTATGGTAAATGTAACGCAAGTAATCAGTATTAACGATATACCTAATGGTTAATGTATCGCAACTGATCAGTTTTAACGATGACCCTATTGATACATTAAACGCAAGTAATCAGTATAAACAATGAACCTAATCGTAAATGTATCGCAACTGATCAATAATAACGATGAACCTAATGGTAAATGTAACGCAAGTAATCAGTATGAACGAGTAACCTAATGGTAAATGTATCGCAAGTAATCAGTATTAACGATGAACCTAATGGTAAATGTATCGCAAGTAATCAGTATTTACGATGAACCTAATGGTAAATGTATCGCAACTAATCATTATTAACGATGACCCTAATGGTAAATGTATCGCAAGTAATCAGTTTTAACGATAAACCTAATTGTAAATGTAACGCAAGTAATCAGTATTAACGATAAACATAATGGTAAATGTAACGCAAGTTATCAGTATTTACGATGAACCTAATGGCTAATGTATCGCAAGTTGTCAGTATGAACGATGAACCTAATGGTAAATGTATTGCCATTTATCAGGACGCCATTTATCAGAATGAACGCTGTTCCTGTGTCGATATCACAAACCTCGTGAGAGGAATCTTATCTTAAATTTTAAGCAGTATGTTTGGCTTTAACATGTAAACAATAACTAGGGGATTCGTCGATAGAAAAAAATGTTAAAATATGTTCTCTGCATGAGTACATTTGTGGAAACAGACCCATTTGGCGGTTTGATTCGATTTATAGTTGCACGTTTTTGGACAAACGCGTTAATAAATGGCAGGTAATGTAGGTTTCCGTATCGGGCATATCGGTAATATACTCGTGCTGAACCAAAATAAAACTGGTACTATTCATTTCAAGGTAAATCTTTAACCATGATGCTCTCGAATAGTGTAGAACATTGCTTACTTGTCAGGATAGCAAAGCAATAACGGAATGTGACACTCTGAAACCAGTGTATGTTTTGAATGAATCCATGGTCAGTATTTCATAGTGCTATCATACGATGTGTATCCAAACGAGCGGTGGCAATATCTTCTTAACAAATGCAAGACATTTAGGCCATGCATTTCGAACGTTGGATTGCAATATGTTAATATTATATTAATTATCGTATACTGAAATGTGGATAGGTCTAATTTGAATGTCGGTTTAAGCCTCGCTCTTGGAAAACGGGGCTTAATGCATGTGCGAAAATTGTCGTCCCAGATTAGCCTGTGCAGCACGCGCAAGCTTATAATGGACGACACTTTCCGCCCAGACAGCATATTCGTTTTGAAGAGACTTCATTTCAACGAAAAAATCCATAAAAACAGAAAGTGTCGTCCTTGATTAGCCTGTGCGAACTGCACCGTCTAATCGCCTGTGCGGACTGCACCGGCTTATCACTTTACGCACATGCATTAAGTCTAGTTTTCCTAGAACGCGGCTCATTTGTTTTACATATTTTCGGCTGTATTGTATTTCTCATGTATGTGTGTTTCTGTGGGGAACACAGTAATTGGAGAAGATATGATTCGGTTATTAATTTACGAATTATTGCACCTCGTTCACACGTTTTATGCTTAAATGTATACACGTAATATTAATATAAATTAATAAATAATCATGACTAGATCCACCATATGCCACTTACTAGAACATATAGTTACATAAAAGTAACTGTGCTCAACAATACTCGTGTATACCATAGTAGTGAAGCCCATTTTTTTTTTATGTCCACCAGTATATACTGGGGGACATATTGTTTTTGCCCTGTCTGTTGGTCTGTTGGTCTGTTGGTTGGTTGGTCTGTTTACGCCAACTTTAACATTGGCCATAACTTTTGCAATATTGAAGATAGGAACTTGATATTTGGCATGCATGTGTATCTCATGGAGCTGCACATTTTGAGTGGTGAAAGGTCAAGGTCAAGGTCATCCTTCAAGGTCAAAGGTCAAATTTATGGGTCAAAATCGCTCAAAAGTGGACATAGTGTTTCACAAACACATCTTGTTTATATATGCTATAATAGAGACCATTTCTCTATTATAGCATATATAAAAAATATGGGCTTCCCTTCTGTGGTGTATACGTACCGATCCACATCAGAGCGCTCTGTGAGGGGCGATGTGGCTCTACCAGAAAGCCGACAAGGAATCCGACGCCGACACCGACAAGCGTCAGAATCACCAACAAGTTCTGTTTTATAAGTCCGACACATTTGTTTAGTGTCCTTATTTGTGACGCCGTTGAAACTCGCTTAGCGGTTGAGACGTCTGGAACGTCCGCTTGCACAGGGTCCTGCATATTGAAGCCTTAATTATAACCCGTTTATTATTGTCACTGAATAAAGCAAAGAAATCCAAAATGTGTTTCCGCTAAAAGCCTGGTTTGTTTTGGTACTGAATTCCAAAAAATTCTGAAAAAAAAATAAACGCATGGGAAGATTCCATGCACCGCGAGCTACATTGTATGCACATACATATTTTAAATGGGGTCAGATTACATTACATGACCCCACATAAGCTGCCATCATGTGTTGAAAGATACACGGTGCCGAACCAATACGGATAATACCGGAAAGTTGTGTGCGTTTCCAGCTAATACGCAAAACGGCACCTGATCATATCAGAAAATATTGACTGCTTTGAGATAAGTGTGTTCTTTTATTCTCAATGGTCTCTACTTAAAGTTAACATTTTTTTACCAAACCAATATTTCACGGAACAACTAAGGCATTCATTCAGTAAATTGTATACTCGTGCTCAGTAACAAAAACGTCAACTTGCAGTGGGAACCTACATTGCCCAACAGTTTATGCACAAAACCTGTGGAAATGGGAGTAAAATGCCGATATTGGTCCATAAAAACACTGAAATTCAAATCTCTGAGCTAGTGTACCAGTATTTGATGGTTTCTTCTGTTATCCGGTGCCCGTGAAATCAATATGCGACCCTTTTAAAGGGACTTGTTCACAAATTTTGGCATATTTTGAAGTTTGTCATTACATGCTCTCAATTGATAAATATAAACATCAGAACTAAAGAGCTCCAATATAAAAGCAAGAATAAAAGTAAAAAAACAGAAAAAAAAAGAGAAACCAAAGTTAACCACACCAGGGCTCGAACCACTGACCCATGGAGTAAAAGCCAAGCGCCGAGACCACTCAGCCATCCGTCTTCATGTGAGTATGTGTGTAGTTCAGAGTTTATGTTCGGTCGTCGTTGAGTCTTAACGACTACATTATCTGCGGATCTGACCATCCGTCTTCACATTGTTTGCCATTTATTTTATACTTTGTATAACCATCCACGTGTTGTTACAAAATATAACGATAACACAAGACATTGAAATTTTTAAATCGTTTCGCGTCTGAGACGCTTTAAATTTTTTATAGATTTCTAACGATGATTTTTCGTAAACGAAAGTGTATGTTCAGTATAACTCTGCGGTATTAGTGTTATTTCGCACACTGATGTAAATTGTTCATTTATTTCTTGAATATGTGACAAAAAAAATAATGAAAAATTCGCATTTTGATAAACTGTGAACAAGTCCGTTTAAAACGCAAATGCTCACGTTTTTATGTTGCCTGTAAAATTCCTACGAGTTTATTATAAATCTGAATGATTCTTACAACATTGTAAAGTAGTACTAGCATATGTTTTTTTCTCTCCAGTTACAAAAAAGCAAGTATTTAAAACTATTTCGTGAGTATGAGATAGGTATGGTTCATTTGTTTTCGTTCGTTTGGATAAAATATTTTATCGTATTTTGAAGTAAACCATTAGCTGAAATACCATTATGTTCCGTGAGCAATAGTATTTGGCAAACTTACGTGGTTTTGTTGCCATTTTCACTTCCAATACAAGGTACACCATGCATTTCGCCTTGTTAATTTTCTGATATGATCCGTTGCCGTTTCGAGTATTAGCCGGAGATGTGCACAAGCTAACGGTATTATCCGTATCGGTTAGGCACCGTGAGATAGAGATTGATAAGGACGTTGATAAATTGTTATGGTAAAACAGATTGCGTCAGTTCGTCTTTTCTGGTACGGTGCGTTACTGTTTTATTAAGGAGCATGTTATGTTTCGGTGAAGCTGTCTAACCCAAGATTTAACCTATATTAATGTCCGATGGAATGTTGAGAACATTTCCCCCCAATTATGCCCGAATAAATAAATTTTGATCATGCAGCTCCTACATTTAAAAAAGCATAGTTCAAGGAAAACTGGGCTTAACACATGTGCGTAAAGTGTCGTCCATATTAGCCGGTGCACAGGCTAATCGGGGATGACACTTTCCCGCTCTCAGGATTTTTTCTTGAAGAGAAGTCTCTTTTAAACAAAAAGCCATTGTAGGTGGAAAGTGTTGTCCCTGGTCAGCCTGTGTGAACTGCACAGGCTAATCTGGGAAAACAATTTACGCACATGCATGAAGTCCAGATCTCCCAGAACAGGGTTCAAAAACAGGGATGACGAATTTCGTTTTGCGTCGATATGCCATGCGAGTTTTGTGCGTGAATCTAGCTAATGTCGTATAGAAAGGTTACGCGGATATACAACAGTTTCACACTAAACGCTATATAAATGCAGTTTGTGTGCTCCTTTGCATTTGTATCTATAATTGTATTTATATCTTATACGTTTATGACACTGCTGCTCTCTACTGTTCTATACCCTGATAAACTCATGAAAATTAATTAATTTATCATTTATTGTATAGACGGCTACATGACATTTTAACTTTTTAAAGTTTTAAGTTTTACATAAGCCAACGCTCAAGCAGCGCAACTGTGCACTCTTCTTTAAATGCAATAATTTTTATCTCGCAGGGTAGATGAAGGCCAATGCTCAGTAAGCATGTCGGTAAATGGCCCTCTCAACTCTATTATCGCGTTTGCTTAGACAAACAAGAAATGTGTGTAAACCAGAAATATAGTTAAAAAGATTTTCAGCGTATGCAAATACAAATGTATGCAGATTAATCATACTTTAAACCCATATACATTAAAAAAAACACCTGGATTACATGCGCTTGGAATACGTAAAGTACTACAAAATAATGAAATCATTATTTTGATGACGTTATTTTGTATCGAATAACAATACATACTCTCTTAGGTCCACCACCCACAACGATTTATCATCTGTTGCATTTAAAAACAATTACGGAAAGCGTACTTTTGCCTATTGTGCGAGAAGTATTTGGAACTTTTTTCCAAATAATATAAGACAAGCACCTACACTTATTTCCTTTAAACGGCATTTTAAAAATCATTTGCTACAAACGCAAAACTTGTTTTGATCATAATCATCGTCATCATCATCATCATCATCACCACCACCAGCATCATCATCATCATTATCATTATTATTTTTATTTCATGCTGTGTTTATCATCTCTTAAACACTATAAAAAGTTATGTTTAAAATGATTAAAAAGTGTGACCTGTGATTCGGACAACACATTTTCCGCGAAAAAATACACACCTGCGGTGGTCTCTTATTATATTAATTTTTAATCCACTCGGAAGCGCCATATACCCTGCTCAACCAGAGCTGTGCGGAAGAACCAGAGACGTGCGGCTTATACCAGAGTCCAACTTGACCAACTTTTTGATAAATATTCTATTTAAAAGTTGTTTTACGGTAATTGGATTTCCACAAGCAAGAACATCCTTCTGTAAAGATATATTTTCACAAGATTATTCTAAATGAGGCATGTTTAAAGTATTTTTGTTAAAATATGCGTCATTTGCTATAGATTATAGTTTTTAAAGTTGAATGAGATTTGTTTCAGTAACACACCCGTAAAGTGGTTCGACATACGCTTTACAGTTCAACAAAAACGACAGAACGTTGATTCTCCAACGTCAGATGTTGGTGTTTTTCTTTCTTTTAAATAAATGCTCAATAATTCGAATATGTAAATATGAACATTATAAGGTCCATATAGTTGGCCGTACACGGCTAAAGTCCCTAGTGAAACTAAATCTCCGCGAGTTGGATCTGTCGCCTAATGGTAGATGGGTTAACCAAGAAATTGGCCCATTTTTATAAGTCTAAGTCCAAAATAAGGTCAAGGTCAAAATGAGGTGGGTGATGCTGGTGTGTGCAGGGTGATGAGAGACAACACCCATGCAAGTATCAAAGCACTGTAGCAAGCGGTATTGATGTTAGACGAAACGGTCAAAATGGGTTAACCAAGATTTTCGTACGTGGATGGAGGGACGGACGGACAGGACAAACGCTATATGCCTCCCGCATCGTAGATGCCGGGGGCATAAAAAAATAAAATAATGTTAAAAGTAAAGCTCAAGAGACCCTAAGTTCAAGGTCACAGGGGTCAAAACTTGTAGTCGCATGGAAAGGTCTTGTCCAGATACACATGCGTACCAAATATGAAAGCAATATCTAAAGGGACACAGACGTTATGATCTTTTTTGAATCGCGGTCGCAGATTTCGAAACCTGAACGCGGACCCCAAGTTCAAAAATTTCATGCGCATGGAAAGGTGATGTCCAGATACACATGCGTACCAAATATGAAAGCAATATCTGAAGGGACACAGTAGGTATGAGCCTTTTTCGAATCGCAGTCGCAGATTTCGAAACCTGAACGCTGACCTCAAGTTCAAGGTCACAGGGGTCAAAAATTGTATGCGCATGGAAAGGTGTTGTCCAGATACACATGCATACCAAATATGAAAGCAATATCTGAAGGGACACAGTAGTTATGAGCCGTTGTCAAATCGCGGTCGCAGATTTCGAAACCTGAACGCTGACCTCAAGTTAAAGGTCAAGGTCACAGGGGTCAAAATTTGCATGCGCATTGAAAGGTGTTGTCCAGATACACATGAATATCAAATATGAAAGCAATATCTGAAGGGACACAGTAGTTGTGAGCCGTTTTCGAATCACGTCGCAGATTTCGAAACCTGAACGCTGACCTCAAGTTCAAGGTCACAGGGGTCAAAATTATTATGCGCATTGAAAGGTGTTGTCCATATACACATGCACATCAAATATGAAAGCAATATCTGAAGGGACACAAAAGTTATGAGCCTTTTTTCGAATCGCGGTCGCAGATTTAGAAACCTGAACGCTGACCTCAAGTTCAAAGTCAAGGTCACAGAGGTCAAACAATTTATGGGCATGGAAAGGTGTTGTCCAGATACACATGCAAACCAAATATGAAAGCAATATCTGAAGGGACAACGAAGTTATGAGCCTTTTTCGAAAAGTGTGCCGCCGCCGCGGCCGCTGCCGACGAAGTTACACCTATATGTCCCCTGACCATAGTCAGGCGACACAAAAAGCAAGTCTTAAATGAAAACCATCCAGTTAAATGTGTGTGTAACTGTTCTCAAAGAAAGCATAAACGAAAAATGTTTAATGTAGTTTCGCATTAATTCCGTATTGTTTTACGATTGAAAGACAATGTCGTTTAATGTAATGTTCTAAGAGCTGACATTCCAAATCTCGTAACGTAATTGTTAATACCCATGAATAAAAAGAAAGGGCACTTAAAGTGACCTAGGTGGCAGTGGCGTATCAATCAATTAAAAGCAGTGACAGTATGCTTTAAATGTAAACTAAGACGAACGGCTGCGTTTACCTTCATAATGACAGAATATTCTAAACAAACGTATAGTTTTCTGCTTTAGCTTAACAATGGCTGCTCAAAGACCAAACACATACTGATGGAGTTGTTGAAAAGTCCCGAAACGTATTAATGTCTATAAATCACGAGTATTTCCCTGCATTTGTGAACATGAAGAGCAAGGACTATTAGTACAACTTCAACCTATTGAGGTATGACATTGCAGGGATTTGCACCACAAAAAAAATCACTTTAATTTGAAACATGTAACTAAAGACTTTATAATTAAATGTCTTAACGATGTAAGATCATTAAAGGTTATTTAGACTTAAACATGTATTTACTTGGCGAAAAACTGGAAGGGTCCCATAGAAGGTTTAAAATATGGATTACCACTTTTGAGATGGCCAAGGAACAAAACCTATTTATGGCCGATTTAAGATATGTGTTAGTCGCAGATTGAAATAACTGAAAATAAAACGTGTAAAAAAAAATTCAAAAGTATGCTGGTGTTCAAAAATTGTCTGATGTTACTCTTGTCCCATTATTAACTACCCAGGCAGTTACCGTTTTGACCATACTGCATGTACCAGAAACAAGAGTGCTCCTTACCACAACACCATAAATTACGTAAACCTTAATTATGAGTTATAATTAATATAACCCTTTAATGAATAATTAAGAACATAACACATAAGTATTTCTTTTTTTTTTTCATTATAAATAAGTCCCTGTATTTACAACAAATGGATAATTGCCAACATGAACAAAACATTAAATGGTCAAAGGATATGGTTTGATAAAAATGCATAATACCCAAACTTACGGTACCACAATATGACATCCAGATATATGAAAGTAATGTATAATAATAGAGTTTGCTTTATATACATGACGATTTATGCTTGGAATGCATTTGAACAAGAGTAATAAAGATGTGATGAAGGTCCTAACCCTTTGCATGCTGGGATATTTGTGGTCTGCTAAAATGTCGTCTGCTGAATTTCTAAAATTAGCATTTTCATCGATTTATTTTCAAAGAATACTATCAGAATAGCAAACAGTTTGGATCCTGATGAGACACCACGTTTTGTGGCGTCTCATCTGGATCCAAACTGTTTGCAAAGGCCTTTAAAATTCGGTTCAAGCGCTTAAAGGGTTAATCAGTTCAATTCAAGTATCTTAATAAATATACAAAACTGTTAAATTCGCAAATAAAACATTAAAATGAAAAAAAAAAAATGCAACATTTAACTGTACATTATGCCAGTAAATGGCAGCTTAATGTTATTTAAAAATAACCATATAAACTAATTAATCCAATAAAAACCATGTGAAGCATTGTTTCACATCTGATGGATTGAAAAGACATGAGCTTGATGGATTTCATGAATTCAACAATTAAAACAAATTACTAGTTATAACATAATAACACATTTGCAAATACATAATAACCATTTCAATAAACAATATTGTAAAATTCAAAGCCACACTTAAAAACTCAAAGTTGAAACCAGACAAAAAGTATTTATTTTTTACAAAACAATCAATAAAACTATTTAACCCTTTGCATGCTGGGAAATTTGTCGTCTGCTAAAATGTCGTCTGCTGAATTTCTCAAATTAGCATTTTCTTTGATTTTTTTTTAAAAGAATACTATCAGAATAGCAAACAGTTTGGATCCTGATGAGACGCCACATTCTGTGGCGTCTCATCTGGATCCAAACTGTTTGCAAAGGCCTTCAAAATCCGGTTCCAGCGCTCAAAGGGTTAATAAGTTTTAATTACCAATAAAAACCAAAAGTTTCCACGGCAGCCAACTAGTTGAGCTAGTTGGCACACTCCAGGAAACTGATTGTACATTAAAACACCCACACACATAACAAGATTTCCCTAGGTCCATTAATTTGTACTGGTAACCAATAGTTTGGAACTAGTTTCTCACAAAATTTAAATGCAATACGGAGGAGTTGATTTTTTTAATGATGTTATCGATATACAGAATTAAAACAATACAAGATGCTGCATTCAATACATTCATATTCCCCAGTGAAGTCAATACATTCATATTCCCCAGTGAAGTCAATACATTCATATTCCCCAGTGAAGNAAAAGTGACGGACGGACAGCCTGACGAACGGAAAACGCCAAAACAATATCCCTCGGCCTCTGGCGGGGGATACAAAATTCAAAAGTATGCTGGTGTTCAAAAATTGTCTGATGTTACTCTTGTCCCATTTTTAACTACCCAGGCAGTTACCGTTTTGACCATACTGCATGAACCAGAAACAAGAATGCTCCTTACCACAACACCATTAATTACGTTAACCTTAATTATGAGTTATAATTAATATAACCCTTTAATGAATAATTAAGAACATAACACGTAAGTATTTGTTTTTTTTTCATTATAAATAAGTCCCTGTATTTACAACGAATGGATAATTGCCAACATGAACAAAACATTCAATGGTCAAAGGATATGGTTTGATAAAAATGCATAATACCCAAACTTACGGTACCACAATATGACATCCAGATATATGAAAGTAATGTATAATAATAGAGTTTGATTTATATACATGACGATTTATGATTGGAATGCAGCTGAACAAGAGTAATAAAGATGTGATGAAGGTCTTAACCCTTTGCATGCTGGGATATTTGTGGTCTGCTAAAATGTCGTCTGCTGAATTTCTAAAATTAGCATTTTCATCGATTTTTTTTCAAAGAATACTATCAGAATAGCAAACAGTTTGGATCCTGATGAGACACCACGTTTTGTGGCGTCTCATCTGGATCCAAACTGTTTGCAAAGGCCTTTAAAATTCGGTTCCAGCGCTTAAAGGGTTAATCAGTTCAATTCAAGTAACTTAATAAATATACAAAACTGTTAAATTCGCAAATTAAACATTAAAAAGAAAAAAAAAATGCAACATTTAACTGTACATTATGCCAGTAAATGGCAGCTTAATGTTATTTGAAAATAACCATATAAACTAATTAATCCAATAAAAACCATGTGAAGCATTGTTTCACATCTGATGGATTGAAAAGACATGAGCTTGATGGATTTCATGAATTCAACAATTAAAACAAATTACTAGTTATAACATAATAACACATTTGCAAACACATAATAACCATTTCAATAAACAATATTGTAAAATTCAAAGCCACACTTAAAAACTCAAAGTTGAAACCAGACAAAAAGTATTTATTTGTTTACAAAACAATGAATCAAACTATTTAATAAGGCATTGTATTACCAATAAAAACCAAAGTATCCACGGCAGCCAACTAGTTGAGCTAGTTGGCACACTCCAGAAAACTGATTGTACATTAAAACACCCACACACATAACAAGATTTCCCTAGGTCCATTTGTACTGGTAACCAATAGTTTGGAACTAGTTTCTCACAAAATTTAAATGCAATATGGAGGAATTGATTTTTTTAATGATGTTATCATTATACAGAATTAAAACAATACAAAATGCTGCATTGAATACATTCACATTCCCCAGTGAAGGCCTTGACAATACAAGATGCTGCATTGAATACATTCACATTCCAGTGAAGGCCTTGACAGTAGTGATTAATTGAACCATCAGAAAAAGTCTTAGTTTAATGTAGGTTAATGTCAACGTCAAATGATATCGGGTGATACAAGTGTGACGAGTGTTGAATTTAAGTATCAAAGCTATTTATTAAGTAGTATTGATGTTAAACGAATGGTCATTTTGAGTTAACCAAGAATTCTGACCCCCTGTATTAGTCAAAGTCCAAAGGAAGGTAAATATCTATGTCAAAATGAGGTCAGGTGATGTGGGTGTGTTCTAAGACAACATCTATTCAAGATTCAAAGCTTTGTAGCAAGTATAATTGATGTTAGACAAAACATGTCATTTTGGGGTCACCTTGTACGGACGAAAGAACTAATTCACGGACAGGCCCATTGCTATATGCCTCCTGGCATCTGTAGATGATGGGGGCATACAAAACTTGAATATAAATAGATAATTTGGTTCCCATAATTATATACAACAAACACACCCCTATTTACATACAAATGACATAATTATCTCTTCCCATGCATATAAAATCCCCTGCAAACATTCAGCATTTGAAGTAAACAACACTAAAATCCATTTACCCCGCTAAACATTTACTTGTCACAGAGGACCATGTTTAACCCATTTATGCCTAGTGGACTCTCCCATCCTTCTAAATTGGATTAATTTATTTCCAAAATTAGGGATGTCTAGTATATTTATTTCTATATTTAGAATATTTCTTACAAAAATTCCTTTAAGCAAACAGCGCAGACCCTGATGAGACGCCGCATCATGCGGCGTCTCATCTGGGTCTTCGCTGTTTGCCAAGGCCTTTTTTCTAGACGCTAGGCATAAATGAGTTAACAAGATACATGACACAAAACCAGGATTTCAACATTGAAGATATCAATTCAAATGATTGTGCAATCCCAAGTTAGGTCTGCATGTAAGTTTTGACCTTACATAATTTGTATCATTTTGTTGACATGAACCTCTTCCTGATTGTCCCAGTAATACGTGCCCATTTGTACACACATGTAATCCATAGAACATTTACTTCACATAGTCAATCATTAACAACAACAATATCACAGTAATTAACAACACAAGTTAAATGCTGAAGAAGAATAATTAATAAATTCATTGACAAAATATTATCTTGTTAGAAACAAGAAACTAATAATGAATAAGATAAGTTATGTAACAGTTTTTCATGTTAGTAGTTGAAGCAACTTTTACAGTTAATTCATATTTGTGAAAGCATCCTTAGAAATTTAGAAGGTATGCTCCTTTGTAAAAGCTAGAATATACGCTGGGTGCATATGTCTTACAACCCATTTTCGCAAGATGCAGCTTATTTGTTAATAACTGGTGGGTTTTTTAATCATTCTTAAAGACTCACGACACTTCCAGCGTACAGGACAGCCTAACTTAATATTTATATAACTAATATCTTTGAGTTGTAATGCCTTAATAGCAAATAATGAGTTGAGCAAGAATATTCAGTCTGATATACACTATAATAAGAACAGGACAAGCAAATTTGTTGAATTGATATCCCCCGCCTAACTAGAGCTTGGTCACAGAAAAAAGCATTTTTTCAAGATACAAAGGGCCATAACTCCGTTATNCTTTCAAAATCCGGTTCCAGCGCTCAAAGGGTTAATAAGTTTTAATTACCAATAAAAACCAAAAGTTTCCACGGCAGCCAACTAGTTGAGCTAGTTGGCACACTCCAGGAAACTGATTGTACATTAAAACACCCACACACATAACAAGATTTCCCTAGGTCCATTAATTTGTACTGGTAACCAATAGTTTGGAACTAGTTTCTCACAAAATTTAAATGCAATACGGAGGAGTTGATTTTTTTAATGATGTTATCGATATACAGAATTAAAACAATACAAGATGCTGCATTCAATACATTCATATTCCCCAGTGAAGTCAATACATTCATATTCCCCAGTGAAGTCAATACATTCATATTCCCCAGTGAAGGCCAATACATTCATATTCCCCAGTGAAGGCCTTGACAGTGTTGATTAAACGAACCATCAGAAAAAGACTTAGTTTAATGTAGGTTAATGTCAACCTCAAATGATATCGGGTGATACAAGTGTGATGAGTGTTGAATTTAAGTATCAAAGCTATTTATTAAGTAGTATTGATGTTAAACGAATGGCCATTTTGAGTTAACCAAGAATTCTGACCCCCTGTATTAGTCAAAGTCCAAAGGTAGGTAAATATCTATGTCAAAATGAGGTCAGGTGATGTGGGTGTTCTAAGACAACATCTATTCAAGATTCAAAGCTTTGTAGAAAGTATAATTGATGTTAGACAAAACATGTCATTTTGGGGTCACCTTGTACGGACGGAAGAACTAATTCACGGACAGGCCCACTGCTATATGCCTCCTGGCATCTGTAGATGATGGGGGCATACAAAACTTGAATATAAATAGATAATTTGGTTCCAATAATTATATACAACAAACACATTTCTATTTACATACAAATGACATAATTATCTCTTCCCATGCATATAAAATCCCCTGCAAACATTCAGCATTTGAACTAAACAACACTAAAATCCATTTACCCCGCTAAACATTTACTTGTCACAGAGAACCATATTTAACCCATTTATGCCTAGTGGACTCTCCCATCCTTCTAAATTGGATTAATTTATTTCCAAAATAAGGGATGTCTAGTATATTTATTTCTATATTTAGAATATTTCTTAGAAAAATTCCTTTAAGCAAACAGCGCAGACCCTGATGAGACGCTTCATCATGCGGCGCCTCATCTGAGTCTTCGCTGTTTGCCAAGGCCTTTTTTCTATAGACGCTAGGCATAAATGGGTTAACAAGATACATGACACAAAACCAGGATTTCAACATTGAAGATATCAATTCAAATGATTGTGCAATCCTAAGTTAGGTCTGCATGTAAGTTTTGACCTTACATAATTTGTATCATTGTGTTGGCATGAACCTCTTCCTGATTGTCCCAGTAATACGTGCCCATTTGTACACAAATGTAATCCATAGAACATTTACTTCACATAGTCAATCATTAACAACAACAATATCACAGTAATAAACAACACAAGTTAAATGCTGAAGAAGAATAATTAATAATTTCATTGAAAAATATTATCTTGTTAGAAACAAGAAACTGATAATGAATAAGATAAGTTATGTTACAGTTTTCATGTTAGTAGTTGAAGCAACTTCTACAGTTAATTCATATTTGTGAAAGCGTCCTTAGAAATTAAGAAGGTATGCTCCTTTGTAAAAGCTAGAATATACGCTGAGTGCATATGTCTTACAACCCATTTTCGCATGATGCAGCTTCTTTGTTAATAACTGGTGCGTTTTTTAATCATTCTTAAAGACTCACGACACTTTCAGCGTACAGGACAGCCTAACTTTATATTTATATAACTAATATCTTTGAGTTGTATTGCCTTAATAGCAAATAATGAGTTGAGCAAGAATATTCAGTCTGATATACACTATCATAAGAACAGGATAAGTACCCTCATAAGCCTCTCATCTCCATAATCCCTCCAGCATTCTTTGTTCTACACTGATCATCCAAACACAAATTGGAATATCACACAAGTGCATTGCAACACTGCCACAACTCTCAATAGTTATTTTGTACTACACACATTCCACTTCACTTAACCTTCCCGCTCAGAAGCAAAGTGAAAATGGCTACATGCAACAAGTATAAAACCAGAACAGCCTGTGAGTAACTCACATAGCTCACCGTCTGTTCAGGTCTTATGCTGTTCGCTGCTCATCAGTATCTCAGGTTTGCAAATAAAGCCTTTAACACTTGAATCTTGGTTAAAAAGTTTCCGCGGCTGCCGGTGCTATAAGTTGTATTTGGAGCGACCGTAGCGTTCCTGGGCCTGGCAGTACTCGTTGTAGATGAGCTTGAAGAGGAACAGATGAAAGACGATCACCAGAAAGGCGATCGAGACCCAGAAGATGGTGGGCAGGCCACCGAAATGGTGTCCATGCTTGTGCAGCGCTATCACATGGTGCTCATGGGCAGGGGCTGTAAGCAAGCAAGATAATGGTACAAGTCATTGGTTATAGAGCATTGCATATGACAAAAAATGTTCTATTTACTGTGTGTATGTTGTGTGGCACTGTAAGGAAGTAGTGTTATTGTTGTATCCAGCAAGTCAATCATCTATGAACTAAATTTCATCTCACATACTAGTAACTTGTTTTATTATAAAACAGACAAGGAATGAAAAGCACATAATAAATGTATCCATTTCTTGCAGAAATAAATACTTAAGAAACCGAATTTCTGATGCAGACTTGTACAAACACGACTTCTTGAGTGTAAATAAGGTCTTAAACTAGGCATTTAATTACCATTTTCAAACTCGTGAGAACAAATGTTGTGACCAAGTTTCGTGAAGATTTTAATAAAAATTGACTTCTAGAACGTTAGAAAGGTTTCAAGACAGTCATATAAGGAAAACTGCAATTTCCCCTAGTATGGAACGGTATTTAGGTAAAAATTACATCCTTCTTTATGACTGTGTCATAATTGTTGATGGTACTTTCAATTTGTATGTAGACCCATTTTCATGCTTGATGACACTTACATCTTGCCTGATGACCAATGTCTATTAACATTCTGCTTAATGGTATCGTTCATGTGTACAGATGCAACATTCTTGTTCGTAAATTGCATGCTGGGTGAGTGTATGTTGGTTTGTGCAGAGAGACTTGTGCAATAGGCGCAGTGCATAATGGAATCAAACATTGATGCGTTGAATAAATTAATGATGGCAAGATGTGAGTTTCACCCAAGCACAAAGCATCATACAATCATGCATGATACAATGACGTCAATTGACAGTCGTTCCGAAATGCTACGGACGACTACAGAAATTAACGGTGTATAACGGAAATGTTATGTTATGGCTGAAGTTGTTCCCTTTTGGACATAATTAGTTGGTTCTAATTTTGAAAAGTAGGGAAACATTTCAGCGCTTTGGTCTGGATATGTATTTTATAACTAACTATGTTCTGTGTAATATGTTTTTTTTAGATTTTACCTATAATTATTTGTTTCCATCTACATGTACATGTATCTACATATCTATTTAAAAATGGGTTTCCCTGCCGAAGGCGGAGGGTTATTGTTTTGGCGTTGTCAATCCGTCCGCCATTTGCCCCTTCGTCCGTGTTTGTCGGGAGCTGTTTCTCGGTAACTTGCATGGGATAGAATGAAACATAAAAATAAATGTGTATAATCACCCCTGCAAGTCAACCCTGATGTGTTCGCACGTGGGCCACGGCCACCGCGCTCGTTCCGCTGAAGAAACGCGCGGCCAGCCGGCAGACCCACTCACCCACCCATTAGGAAGCTGCTCTATGGGAGAGGCGGCCGATTCTCTGCAAACACTGCGCGAGCTCCCTCATACGTTCGACTGGTCGCCGCCCGGATTTGGTTGAAAGACCGCGCCGAGCTGGAAGGACACGTCAAGGCTCTCCGTATCAAAGGCACGGAAGCCATGTCCGACTGTGAGCGTCTCGGGACCATCTAGTTCTAGTCCCGTTCGCGGTGGTTTCTTCTCGCTGGCCGGTGTATATGCAGCCGCTTCGGCGGCCGAGCTTCTTGCCTTTGCCAAGTGGTTCCTCAGGCTTGTCGCCACCGCTTGGAGGGCACTGGCCTGGCTCGCGCTGTACAAACGCCCGATATTCTTGCTCTCGAACACCAGCCCGCGACGATCAGCTTCTTTCCTAGGAACTAGGCACGTCGCGAGAGAAAAAAAACAACAACATTGTTTTCACCCATATATATATAGAAATGCTTTCGTCTTAATCGGCACGGGCCCAAACGGGGTTGTACCTGCTCATCGGGACCAGCGCCCTTGATGATACATGGAAATCGCAGCCACCGATAGATTATCTGCCGATAGCAGGCCTTCAGAAGCCACCGATGAGATGAGGCCCTCCGGCCGCATACGCTGACTCGGCCTGCCGTGTTCGGCAGGGCGTCTGCGGCCCCAGGCCCAGAAAAACGGTCCCATGGGTCCTGAGCAAGAAAGCCTGACGATCAGGCCTCACAAGCTCAGTAGCCAACCTAGGCCCGCGAAACCACCTACCATAAGCGAGTCCCGGCTGCAGCTGCCGTTCACCCGTGCTCCGCGAGAATCAGGTCAGCGTTCATGCCTCGCGAGCTCGGTAGCCAGGCGCACGCGACAAGGCCCGCGAGACCACCCCTACAGGGCCTGTTTATATTACATTTATGAAAAAAAATCCAAATTGAAAATTTTGTTCTATGATAATTTTATAGCAGAAGACTATTTTTTTCTCAACAAGGGATACAATAGTTGTAATAGACACGAGTACTTGTAACTTTCAGGTTTCCCTATATACCACAGAGATTAGATAAATATAAAATGATAAATATGTGTATATATACATTGTAATTATAGCCTGGTAAACAGACTAAAGAAATCTGACAGTTACACGCACAGGTCTGTGGCAATGGGGGTTGGGCTACTTTATAAATATGAGGTCAATATACAATGTACATCGGTAGATTACGTCTACCGTAATTATTTGGACTAGGGATGGGCCACACTTCCAACACATCAGCTCCGTTATGTCCCGAATAAAATACATGTATATTTTCTTGAGTACCAACTGCAACTTACAAATATCAAAAACATTCACGGCAGTCAATTTCTTGTGTAGGCATACTGGTCTTAACGGCAATAATAAACCTATTTAGTTTAATAGAGATTATAAAACAAAGGGAACTAATTCAGCTTAGTGAAAATGGTTCGGATGTTTTCTCTTTTTTCCGAAAAGTAATTTATTCAACATACGGAAAATAAACGTGCGCCACCTGCTGTCATAATTTGGTAACTTGCATTCTGCTTACTGCCTGTTGCTAACTGCCGTTGTTAATGACGCTTAGTGGCAAAACCCATTATGACTGGTTTTAGGAATAATGAACACACACACATTGGATAGTCACCAAGCATGTTGCAACAATCAGCAAGTATAACCGAAAAGACATCAAGCATGTTGGAATTGTCATGAAGCATATTAGAATAAACATCAGGCATAATGTAAATATTCACCATGAATGATGTAATGTTGCAACAATCATCAAGTATAAACGAATAGACAACAAGCATGTTGGAATTGTCATGAAGCATATTAGAATAAACATCAGGCATAATGTAAATATTCACCATGAATGATGTTTTTTTTTACCCAAATACCATTCCATAACCTAGAGGTATATTTGTTCAATGAACTGGAACCATTTTCAAACTCAGGAGAGATATAATTAGAACAAATGTTCTGACCAAGTTTCTTGAAGATTGGACTATTAATGTGGCCTTGAGTGTTAACAAGGTAAATTTTGAGGATGCACAACACACAACCGACAAAAGGCGATAACACAAACTAACCATGAGCATGTTGTGCTTAGGTGAACTAATAAAACATAAAGAGCAACCCACCTTCTGCTATTTCCTTCACATGTATAGCATGTTTTAGCTCTTCCATGTGAGTCTTGTCAGCCGTCACATACAGAATAGCTGTCAGAGGTTCAGTCAGTTTTACAGGAAACTTGGACCAGGTTTTGCTGAAAGTATAGTTAGATATGTAAAAACCATAGTGCATATTGAATATTACAAATGAGCCAGTCTCAAGGAAAGCTGGCCTTAATGCATGTGTAGAAAGTATGGTCCCAGATAAGCCTGTGCAGTATGCTAATCTGGGATGACACTGTCCACCTAAACTGGATTTTCTTTTATAAAAGTCATCCTTTAAACAACAAGAGATGTGTTTGTCAGAAACACAATGCCCCCTACTGCACCGCTTTGAAATAAAATTTCCATATTTTGACTTAAAGTTCCATATTTTGACCTTAAAGTTCCATATTTTGACCTTAAAGTTTTGGGACAGACAGAATAACAGATAGACAGGCCAAAAACAATATACCCCCTCTTCTTCGAAAAAGGGGGCATAACAAATTCCATAAAAAGCAAAAAATGTCGTCCTTGATTAGCCAGGCGAATCTGGGACGACACTTTACACATATGCATTAAGCCCGGTTTTTCCTGAGCTTGTTTTTCCTGGCTCAAACAAGAGCTGTGTTTGTGAAACACAATGCCCCCTACTGCACTTTGAAGCCGCATGAAAGCTATTTTAGAAACAAGGTTATATTTTTAATGTAAAGGTCACAGTGACCTTGACCTTTGACCTAGTGACCTCGAACCATGTTTGATTGTAGATGTCAATGAGATGCATGCACATGTGAAGTTTAAAGAACATAGGCCCAAGAGTTTTCATTTTATGAGCAAGGTTAAAGTTTTGGGACAGAATGACAGACAGACAGGCCAAAAACAAAATACCCCCCTTTTTAAAAAGGGGGCATAACAAAAGTATGATGTACTCATTTCCACAGTTCAAGTTGCTCAGCTTTTCAAACCAATAAGGTTTAATACTTTTAAAGGTATTTTTCTAAAGCATAACCAGTATAATGAATGGTATATAAACATGTTAACAAGAGCACCGCATAGCGGGTTCCAACACTCAGCTGTGAGTGCCTGGATTTTGTTTTTTGACCTTTGACCTTGAAGGTCATCATTGACCTTGAACTTTTCACAACTAAAACTGTGCAGGTCGATGAGATACACATGAAAAACATTTTTTATTTTTTTTATTGACCTTTGACCTTAAAGGATGACCTTGACCTTTCACCACTCAAAATGTGCAGCTCCATGAGATACACATGCATGCCAAATATCAAGTTGCTAACTTCAATATTGCAAAAGTTATGGCCAATGTTGAAGTTTTCAGACGACGGGGAAGACGAGAGGGCTATGACAATACCTCGGGTTTTCTTCGAAAACAGCCAAGCTAAAAATTAAAAAGAGTAATAACAAATATAATTTCTTGGATTTTTTGTTTGTTTTTAATCAAGAAATTTTACATCCTAAAAACAAAATATTTATAAGAATACTTTTACTTGAAATAATGTGAATGTTCAAGCTATAAATGCACAGATAAATAAACAAATTTCCAATTTTTGGCCTCATAATTGCAAAGGTCCTAATTCTCATACTTAGTCTCTTTGTAAAATATTGACCAATAAGAATGCTTGTATCCTTTGCCTTTAATCCTTCTGCTTAAATTTTTCAAAGTTTGAGACTAAGACCCTAAGAATGTTCAATGTCATGGGTCCAGGATGTAAACAGAATAGAGTAACCTGTACTTACCTGAGTGGCACAGGTGGATCCAGACATCCGGCGTCACAGGCGTAGTAAGGCCGGTCGTTTCTATCGAGGGACACAAATATATTTGCCTTGTTGTTCTCGTCAACCAGCACGGAGATGTTCATGTGCGTCTGGTTGCCGTAGTTGATGCGATGGAAGTTGAAGTTGCGGTGCGTGTCTTTGGGGTGTAGCCGCATCTCCAGGTGGTCGTCCCCGTATTTCAGGGAACCGATGCTCAGCAGCATGGCCTGCAGGACTCCTTCCACACCTGACAATTGACGATAGTCCTGAGATGTTATGCAGTTAATATTTTTTCATTGTATTCTCCCATGTGTATGATTTTGGATAATGTTCATGAAAGGTAAATACTCTTCCCATCCCCACCCCCACTGGATTTGCAAATCTTCCCATCCCCACCCCCACTGGATTTGCAAATAGTCTTTCTTTTGCAGATCCAGTATTGTTTAAGCAATACATGTATTGGCACACATACAATCAGTAAAGGAGGTAATCAGCTGTAGGTATGATATCATATGCCTGCAAAACACGTTCCACACATAGCAGTGTCAGGAAATATAACTCCTTAATTTATTCCATGCTTTCTTACACTCATTGTTTTGGGAGACCCTCAACATTGGACAAACGATTGTCTGTGTCGCAAAGTTTGTGTATTGTTTCAGAAAAGGATTTTAATTGCAATCTATATTTTCAATGAAATACTTAAATGTTCAAAAACAAAAACCACAAACTCAAACAAACATCATTCTTGCAGTAGAGTACGATCTGTTCTACAATGATGCACTGAAATATGCAAACTTCTGCAATAATAAGGCACCGGTACATGTGGCAATAATGCATGGTGTTACCTTTAGATATCATGTGGCATGGTGTTACCTGCAGATATCATGTGCTGACAGCCCTGTTTCTCCAGTGTTATGATCCATGTTGTTACGATACGTGCAATACTGTCCTCGTTCTCAGCATCCACCCACAGCGTTGTTGAGTGTCTTCAAAAACAGCGAAAAGCATGTTGTTAAGACACGGCAGCAAACATCAAATCTGTTGTTTTTTTTTATTTTTCTATACTCCTACATTTTTCATGATATATCAGAAGAAAATGTCAATATGGTGGGTATAAAAGTAGACAGGAAACAGTACACTCACATGATAATTAGAGCTTCTTCTACTGGCTTACCTTGTGAAAAAATTTCCCAGAAAATATATCAGTATACTAGCGCAACATTCTTGAATTTTGCTTGTTTAAATAAGGGATGGCATAGTATTTGAATATTCTTTTACTGAATGACTACCATTCAAATAGTTGAAATGCTTTTCAATTATTTGAAACTTTGCAATATAAATTAATAAATTGTGTGTTTTTTTCAAATATTTATGCTCAAAGAAAAGGTTAGAAAACAGCCCCCAGAGTGCCCCCAGCCCCACTCACAGTGATGTGTGCTCCTTGTAACACTGGTCTGGGTAATGCAGGGTCTTCTTCAGGGCCAGCACCTCCTCCGGGCTCACCTTGGGGTCATGGAGGGGCGCGGGCACGTTACTAAGCACATAGTACATTGTGCTGTTGATCTTCTCTCCGTTCAGCGCATCTGCTGCCTTCGAGTAGCTGATACTGAACCCACTCCTCCACAGCTTAATGGGAGTAGGCAGTCTTCGCATTAAGTGTTTTAATCAACCAACTCTTATAAGTATGCAGGCATAGCAAACAAGCAAGGTTTCTACTAGCCTGACTAGATAAATGAATGAATTTCTACAAGCCTAAATTAAGTAACACTAGTCCAAAGCCCTTGGGATGGTAGTAAGTGTTACAATGTTAGGCATCAATGATTAGTGAGTCACTGATACCCATGGTATGTGTATAGCGTCTCCCAACATAATATACAATGTATTGTGAATATCCATATACTCTGCCAAACTTATACATGTTCAAAATCAAATATACTATACATCAACTATTGTTAAATGTCACAATTTATAAACAGGGGAATTTACTGTACAGAGGTCTGATAACAAAAGGGAGGTTACATTGATGTTGGTATGGTCTACTACATTTTGATAAACAACACAAATTCACCATTATTAATGATGTAGAATTGCAATAACCAAATAATAAATATTTGAATACCAAAATCGGTATTCGTTGCCATCACTACTAAATATGCATGAGCCTATGATGAGTGTATAAACATGTATATAAGAGTTCCTTATCCTTGTTTTAGATGAAAAACTGTTGTTCTGGTAACCTTTATACTTAATTTTAAATACAATTTATAACTGAATTTAATGTTTGTTGGATTTGACTTATTTTCCAAAAGTAATTAGCAACGAAGGGTGGCTATGAGGAAGTGGACATGGTGTACGCCTAGAAACTGGGAGGTCATAGGTTCGATCCCCAGTGTGGGAGCGTTCTTTAAATCTCCCCCAAAGACACCAAGCACTGGTTCTACTCTGGAAACGGACTAGAGAGCTTTCAATAAGCCTAAGCCTTTCGATGCAATCAAGCTCAAATAAATAGTTTTAAACTAAACTGATAAACAGCACACATTTTAATTCACATTATGAAAGTCATACAGTTAAAATAAATAAATAAGCTTCATGTGACTAAAAGGATTATTACTTAACATTTACTTTTGAATACAATTTTGTTCAGATTTTGTTAGAGTACCTGATTCCACAGGTTGACATGTTCTTCTTTCAATATGTTGGAATCCATCTTTAATGCAGCTGTAATTTCCTATAAAAAGCACAGAAATTGCAGAAATAATCAGATTTCAATTAAGGTCTCAAATATATACGCACTGTTGATAAGTCAATTAAACTTTTTCAAACTTTCATAGATTAAAGTGTTTATATTTAACTGAATGATGAAATAGGGGGTCTCAATTTTGGTCATTTAAGTCAATGCATAGTCGGTAGTCGAGTGGTAAAACACTGGTCTACCATTCCAGCGGTTGTGGGTTCAATCCCTGGCCGGGGCACTGGAAATTTCAGAAATGCTTCAAGTGTTTCCCACCCAACTAGAGATGTACTGGTATGAAACCCAGGTAATTCTCGCGTGTATCGGTGCTATACACTTAGCACGTAAAAGAACCAAGGGATCTATTCGCAAAGAGCTAGGGTATNAAATATTATGTGCAAAATTTGATAGAGCATCATAACATGTCATGTATTTTGATGTCATTATTATGATGTCATATGATCACAAACATGTCCCTACCATTGCAGTAGGAAAAAACTGCTTTAGTTTCTGCATCGTTGTCACTAAATTATAAAATTTTATTGTATTTCATTTATTTATTTTCTAGTGACAGGTCGAATTTTACACTTGCTATGATGTTATTAACTTTTTGAGAAAAAGTCCCCCAAAAAGCAAGAGTGAAATTATCAAACCATGCCATTTAATTTTCACTGGTGCAAGAGTGAAATAATCAGGTTATAATTCACTAATATTCTCCACTTATTCACTTCATAGCATGAACTAAATATTCCCATCTACAGTTATGCATTTTATGACAAAGTGAAAACACAGAGATTAAACTTCTACATTTAAATATTTTGGACAATTCTTATACACCAATCGTGATTAATTACAGAAAAGTCTTCCTACCTCTCGACATTGTTTCTTCAGGCTGGGGATTTGTGCTTTCACAGCCTCCAGAGGCAGGGCCTTGGTGTAATGTATACTTGTGAGAACATGCTGTGTAGTAGTCCTGCGGAAACAAAGAAACAGGTAAGTATGTGACAAAAAGAGATGTCCCAAGACAGCCGTCTCGACTATTCATGCTCTTCGATATTAGTGTAATGTACATATCTGTCAGTCACCGGATATAATGACAGTGAATGTGCATATCTTTAATAGTAACAGAGTTATATGCAAATGTAAACCTGAAATTTCATAGATTACAACAAGAAACACAGCCTTGCCACGAAACTAGATTTTCAATGTTTTGCCATTTAACTTAAATGTTAATAACTGTGCAAGGTCCACATATGAGCTACCAGTACATTATTTGAGAACAAGTGGGATAAGTTTCAATTAAATATCAGTACCGGTAGTAGTAACAGAGATATGTTCTTGTTGCAAAACTCAAATTTCATATGGCATGCGAACCTTAAATTGACTTTTTTAAGTAAAAAAAGGGGAATAATCTTGCTAAAACGTTGGTCACACACATAGGTTTTTAAGCAATGTTTTCCTGATCATTGTAAGAAAGTAAATTGAAATAAATTTCTCACTTATATTTGTTCTGTAGGTTCCAAACCAGGTAACAAATTACAAGTAATGGAATATGCACGCATCAAAGAAATATTGTTCAAATGGGTAATGTATACCTCCTACAATTTTCTAAAATACTTCATACAACTGAAGGTCTGCAAATATAGCCAGTACATGACTTCAGAATCAATATTCCAGTGTTGCAAGTACAACAAATACATAATGTAAAACACCTACTTTCCTGGAAAGATTTCTTTCTTGCTGGGTATTGTGGTGGAGGCTACAGCCAACCCTATGAAGAGATTGCTGTCTGCACTGCTCTCTATCTTTGTCATGCCTGTGGTGAGGGAGAAGGAAACCTTCGCGCCCACAGCATTGGCAGCACTGAAATAGATATGGACGACATTGGCACACTTCCAGCCTAGCTCAAACAATTCTGTAAGTGTCTAGTTTAATGTAGTTAGAATTTTAATATCACATCATTGCTAGGCATTTCTTCGCATAGACAAAGGACTAATAACTAATACTCTACAAAATTATGTGTGAAAAATCTGAGGGTGGTCATTCAGGTGTTTGATAAAGAGCTTGGAATTTCTGTATTGCTATTCAGCCAACAAGTCTAATTCAAGTGACTGGAGAGAGAATCAACAATCAAACATGGTGAAAACATGTTTATTTCACTGATAGCTGTCTGGTTTGACTTAAATGTCTTTGTAAAGGGCCGTTATAATGCTGACAAAAAGTGACATACCTTCTAAAGTGGAATATTTCATAAACATAGTTGTAAGGGAACAGTAATTGTATGTTACTGCTCACAAATATATCGCTTAGATTTGTATATAATCATCATATATTCATAACAAATAAAATATTATATCTTTCCATCCTGTCACAATATGTTTAGCAATTAGTACAAAATCATCAGAAAGACATATGCATACCTGTCAGAGACTGTTTGAGCATCATTCCACCCTGAGGCAAGCCCCTGGTCCAGTTCTAGGACCATATTTTCTTTGGTCGGATTGTGAAACGTCAACTCCTGAACAAGCAAGGAGGGGCGCAACCGGTGGGCATACATCTCCGTCTCCACGGTGACACACCATGACCTCTGTACAAGCAGTGGCAGGTTTAATAAAAACATACTTGATATCATGTAATCAAATACACAAAACAGTTGAAAAAAGGGGTGAACTAAAAGTTATTGCTATGTTACAGCCAGTTTCCCCCCTGAAAAATATACAATTTAAGTTATGGTGTAACCTAAAGGCTTTTTGAGTCACTGAATCCGTTTCCTGAGTTGAATTAGTATTTGGAGTAGCGTGGCAGTTAAAAGAAATGATCCCCAAGCAGGCGTTACCTCACTACCTCCCTACAACAAGAAACAATCAATATCGTTTTGACAAAAACACAATTCTACTGATAATTTCAAAAAGCAAAGGCAGTATCAAGATTATGTCTTCATCGTATTTAAGTTTTTTTTTACATACAAATAATCAAAAGATTTTATCTGTTTTTAACTGAACGTCTACTTTTATCAATATCGTGAACTCAGACAGGTCATCATTACAAAATTATAACATTTTTGGTGTAAAATATTCACTACAAATTAAACAGTGGCAAAGGATTTTACTATTTCATGACTGGGAAATTGTATAGCAGGACCCATTTTCATGTCTCCTGACAAGAGTTGAACAACAGGGTGGAATTAAAAATTGAAATTCACATAATGTATAGCCAAATATATTACTGATCACATGCTGAGATATTCTGAAGTGCGATATCAATATTTTTCTGTTCCAAAAGGTTTGCAGTTCATTCTAATGATTATAATTTATAATAGAATATTTCATAATTTAAGACAAAATGCCTGTATTCATTTTGTTACTTTAAATTGACATTGATAAGAAAGTTTTTTTTTTTTATTTCAATGCCAACAAGGGATGATTTTATGCACAATAAAAGGTATCTGTTTTTAATGTAAGCAGTTGGATATCAAACATTTTAAATTGTACTCACAGTATTAAACACCTGTATTCTAGTTGCTAAGCCATGTCTTATTTGCAGAACATCAACTTCTGCAATAGAAAACATTCTTTAACATTATTACAAATATTTTTTATTGTGTATGTTGTTTCAAACATTGTATCATATCACAGCAGTATGAAGCAATCTTACACGAAGCAATCTTACATGAAGCAATCTTACACGAAGCAATCTTACACGAAACAATAACATGTATTATTACCATATGTACTTGAATGCACCATTCTCTTCCTCAAAAACTGTTTTTTAATGATGAAGTCAGTCAAGCATTCAAGACTATTCTCATAAAGAATACAGTTTATATGAGCATGAACTTCATACAAATAATGTACTCATAAATAACAGAAAGGCAGTTACATTTGCAGGGGCTTGTTTAAGTTGAAAAAATAACAATCGTCCAAAGTATTTTCCTATTTGATGTAAAACAGACAGTTTGTGTTAGGGAATGCAGACTCTGCAAAACCTCAGAAAAGCTGTTCTAGCATATTTTCTGACTAGGTTATAAGCTTATTTTAGACAAACACACAAGCTTGCTACATGTATAAATGATTTTTGTATAATTTCTTGTCAATGCCTCAATATCTGTAAGACATTGCAGTTTTTGTAAGATTTGTCTGACTGACTGACAGGTTGCGCAGAGTCTAGTGAATGATTCATTCAGTATACATCACCAAGACGGGTGTAAATTACTGAAATAACGTTTATGACTTCCAATTTTACTTGTATAAATAACCAACTTCCATTCTGTAGTCACAAGTCTATAGTACAAAAGTGACTGACCTTCTTTAGTTGCGTGCTCCATGCTCACACTCACAACCGGGTAGTAGGGTATGACCACGGAGAGGGCGCGGTTGAGGCGCACATACACACCATTAAAGCTGTCAAAACTGGTGCCCACAAAACCGTTCCCTGTACAGAATTGCATGCTTTATATACACCATCTTCAGAAGCTATGTATTCAACAAATGAATCCCGCTCTGAGAAAACTGGGTTTAATGCATGTGACAGTGCGTAAAGTATCTCCAGTCTGCACAGGCTAATCAGGGACGACACTTTCTGCTTTAATTGTATTTTTCGTTTAAAGGAAGATTCTTCTCGACAAAATCTGGTTTAGGCTTAAAGTGTCATCCCTGATAATCCTGTGCGGACTGCTAAGGCTAATCTGGGATGACTCTTTTTGCACATGCATTAAACCCACTTATCACAGAGCAAGGGTAAAATCAAAATGAGTCAAATACAATCAAATCATAAGCTTTTTTCATATTTTAAATGCACCATTTGAAAAATTTAAGTCAAGATAAAGTTTAAGCTTAATGTTCACCTTACTTACTATCAATTACATTTTAAAGTAAATATATTCAAACTTTAGTATGATAATAAAGATACAAACCAACATAAGCTGGGTAGTTTTTCTTTCCAATTATTTGTGGCACAAAATTAGTGACAGCATCAAAATTGTCTATTTCATACTGAAATTTCGACAGCTTATTGCTTAAACATGCTCCAACTGAAAGACAAAATGTGGTATTTAGTGCCAACACTAATATGACATTAAATTTTGGAGAAGACTGCATGCTTTTAGTGCAATTGTTTAACACAAATTGTAACATTAATGACATTCAAATTGGTTCAATGGAAAATATCAAACTTATACCAAATCAATGTTTATACCAGCAATAATCCAAAATCTATCTGTCATATGACTTTATCAACCCATTGACTTTTTTTTTGGTAGAGATTGTGAGCTAATATTGTACATGTATTAAACAACAACCACTAACCTCCATCAGGTGAATTGCTGTGATGTCCAAAGCCAAATAACTTGGGAATAAGATAATATATGAATACAAGAAGGAAAAGGAATCCAATTATGACCTTTCTGGCCCTGAAAAGAAACAATAGCAGTATGTTAGGAGACAAAAACATTAACAAAATTATGGGTACTGGTAGATCTAATTGCTATGGTCTTTAAATCAATCCAAAGCATAGTTAGTATTATTTTAGAATGAATTGCTTCGTGATAATTTTGTTGTTATTTTGTGCATTACAGCACTGAAATTCTTCATCACACTATATCATATCATTTAAAGACCACATAGATTAGTATTATTTGTTTTTACTGTTTTAATGAGTTGATTATACATATGCTTTGTTTATGTCCTGATTCACATTTTTATTTTAAAGACACAGATACAGTGCCTTCCTCAGGACATGACCCGAGGGCCTTAAAATATATGTATATAGTCTGACAATTCCTGCTGTATAAAGCTAATCTCTTACTTTTACAAGTCAACACGGTTTGGTATATTAATGTCAATGATGTTTCTTTGCTAAATCTTTGTATTATTAACAGTTATGTTGATAGATATTCTCATATAGCTACTCATGAGCACCAAGATGGACACATAATAGTTTTCCAATTTATTTTGAACTTTCATCAAGCAGACATGCACAATGTGCCAGTTATAAAACAAGAGCTAGACTATTTTTATGCTTTGATACCATAATGTACATTTTCTGTCAATCACCTGATACAAGGACCACAAAGACATATCAAAAGTTGGATATCTGTAGTAGTTATATAGTATATATAAACTTTAAGCTGATTTTTTAAAAATTAAAACATAGTATATATGCTACCTACACACACAATTTCAGCACAATATCTCCATTCAAACTTTTTTTAGCGGAAATCATTTTTATATTCTTAGGAACAATAACCTTGACCCAACTGGCCTCAAATACAACCAAACCCTTGGTTTGCATGTAAGCATACACATGTAGTAACCTAAAAACTATATAACAAGACAATACCTACATCCAAACTTAAGTTTTCGAGAGGAAACTGTTTTTCTTCTTTTTAACAATGACGTTGGCTCAACTTACACCAAATGCAATACCACCCTAGGTGACCTACATACAGAAATTTTCAGCACAATATCTCTATCCTACCTAAAGTTATTAAGCGCAACCTATTATACATTTTAAGCAACAGTGACCTTGACCCAACTGACCCAAATGCAACATGTGTAGGTCTGGATGGCGGCTAGAGATAGTAGTTGTTGCACACAAATGTTTTCCTGAATTTTCAACTTTAAAAAAGGTACGATTGAGCAAAATTACACTAAATTGCAGGTCAGATTAATAGAACTTGGTCAGTAACCTATTACTCCAAAAACATATTTGAAGTTTCAGTTGAATATCTGTACAAGAAACAGTGATACAGAGTCTCAGATGTTGCATCTTACTTAACAGTATTTTGAAGTTAAAAAGGGGGCATTATTCTGGTAAACTGCAGGTCAGAGACCTCTCACAATGACCCCAAATACATATGTGAAGTTTCAAATGAATTCCAGTAGTAGAAACAGTGATGAACATGTTGCACTGTTATTGTAATAAAATTTCTAAGTACAGAAAGGGGTATAATTCTGCTAAATTGTATGGCACAGTTATGGACCTTGCTCAGTGACCACACTTAATGACTCTTAACTTATTAATTTGAAGTTTCAGTTGAATACCTGAAGTAGAAACATGTGATATGGAAATGTAAGTTCAAATTAAGGCCAAACAAAATAAATTTTGTGTTAAGGGCAACAGTCTCAAACAAGAGATGTGTTTGTCAGAAATACAATGCCCCCTTCTGCGCCACTTTGAAGCCATATATTTGACCTTTAACCTTGAAGGATGACCTTGACCTTTCACCACTCAACATGTGCAGCTCCATGAGATACACATGCATGCCAAATATCAAGTAGGCTGTAGCTATCTTCAATATTGCAAAAGTTATGACCAATGTTAAAGTTTTTGGACAGACGGACAGACAGACAGACAGACCTTCATGTTTTGAAAGTGCTACTTCCATTATTCCATTCTCGTGGCATCGGAGATGCCCTTGTAACTTATTGAACGAAGTCATAACATCCAAAACACGAAACATTTGCATGTCTCTTTGTGAATGTTTGCATTTCGGTCAAAAAACACTTAAAATTGTCGACATTTTCGACAATGTTACCAAACGCCTTATGTGTTTATACCTGATTACCTCCCCTGAAAATAAAGCGCCAAACGACTTAAAAATTCACAGAAAATGTTCGGCTTTAAAATCTTTAGGGTAGGCGGGGTTATGCTAGGAAAGGTCGGGTTGCCTGAAACACAGAATTTATTATGTTTGGCCTAACCAATTTTTGAAGTACAAAAACGGCATACCAGGGTTTTTTCTGTCTATTTTGGGAAAAGGAGTCTGACCGAATATGGAATTTTTTTATCGACAAAATTGTCCATTTTCGGAATTTTTGCTTCGATGAAACAGCTCATTTTGGGAAAACATTGTAAATTTATCATGCTTAAATAAGTCAGTGGTTTAACAAATAAATTTGTTTTTATTTGTTATTTTGTCTTCTTTATATATACACATGCAATATTGGGCATGTTCAACGTTTATTCATTTCATATTTGAATGTATTTGATGAAGACTGAACTTTATCTGAGTCGCTAAAGGCTTTATTATGTTGCGGATGAAGGAAAGTCACTCTTTCGATATAAATTATGTTTACTTTTTACGATTTTGAAAAAAAAAATAAAAAAAATAAA
>VMBQ01002414.1:51541-76528 GCA_007657795.1 Dreissena rostriformis
TTTTTTTTTTTTTTTTAAATTGGGATTTTTTTTGAAAATTGGGAAAAAATATGCATATTTCGCATAGGGAATGGGTCTGACTATGAGAAAAGGCCTTGCGCCCCAGCTGGGGCGGCAGGGGCAGCGGCCGCCCCCCCAATATTTTCGGCAAAAATGAAATTTCGGCAAAGACCTTTTTTTTTTTTTTTTATTTCAAAACCTGTATATTTGAAAATATCTACCACGAGGTAAGGTTATCACCCTTTCGCGGTTATGACATGTGTATTGTTGATTTTCATCACCCGCCCGCGATAATGTACGTGTCAATTATGTTGTTAATTGATCGGTCTCTTTTATAACGATAATCCCTTAATTCTTGTGGTACCTATATGTTTGCGGGCCAGTGTTCAGTATTCTATGTAAAAATGACCTTGTGGTACGTGTATGGTTGCCGGTCAGTGTGAAAATTTAAAAACAACTATATAGACAAATAACCATAATTGATTGCGATAGCGTTCACATTTGATTGTCCTTTGATATTATAGTTGTATGTTTCATGCGATATGGTTATATTGTAACTGTACATACATGTATATATAATAAAAATGCATCAAATAAAACTTTATACTACTAGTAGCATCTAAATTTGACTTTTATCATATGTAGAAATCAGTATTGATGTTACATGATCCCTATTGTTGTGTCGCCTGCTACAAAGTAGCTGCGACATATAGAGATCACTTCTCTGTCGACTGTCTGTCTGTCACAACTTTTGTCATTTAGAATATGCCTGCAATAGACGTGTATAAGGTCAGGTATATGACATAAACACGCATCAGAATGCGCCTTCTGATTCTAAAATTTGAAAAAAAATCAGGGCGAGATCCCCTGGACCCCCACCAATGGGAGAAGGATACACCCTCCTATACCCACCCTCTCCGCCGCCCTAATGTCAATTTGCTTACGAGATCCCTGAATGGTAGTGACATCACATCTTTATGAATAGAATGGCCGACATGACCCTAGGTTAAAGTGTAATGAATGTGCGACTGTGACAACTGTGTGATTGACATTTTCTTTATTTATTTTTCTAAACTAAATTGTTATACTTAAGTATCTGCTTTACATGTTGAATTTGACCCTTTAACTGTTGTTTGTACGTTTTCAGCTAGATACCAATAGCAAATCAAGATGTTGGTGCCAATTTTTACATTGAATCTGAAGCATAAAGTGAACCCACATATGGTAACTGTTGGTAAATATGATGGGATTCATTGCTCACTCACTTGTGCAACAAATGCGGGAAAGGTGTGTAAAACTGAGTTATGATTCATATTTTATAATGAGTGTTATGATATGACAATAAATTTACATGTTTGAAATTTAATTGATTTTTTACTATTAAATGTTTGAAATGTATAATTATTTATGTATTTTTTGTTCAGTTTATTTTCTAACAAAATTTGATTAGCCCTTGAATGTTCATATTCTCGCTCTGTTTTAAAAGCTTTAGATGTATTTCAGGTTCTCATTCACAATCCCCACAATCGTGAAAGTCGGGCTTCGGAAGGTGATGTGGCTCTGCTCAGTATTAATCAGCAGGTCACGTCTGTGTGTGCAGGCCGCCTGAATCCTTCGATCCCTAACGACGTGCTGGCAGTGGGTTCACAGACCAATCTGATGGTCTACAATGTTGAAAAGAATACGGATCTGTTTTACAAAGAGGTATTCTGTTGACAGCATTCATCATATTAGCAACTTATATGGCTAAGTATGAATGATGATAGTTTAAAAGACAGTGCAAAGCATTTACATAAAGATATAATTAATTAAAAGTTTGTGATTTTATCAACATCTTTAGTTCTCATGGAAATTAGTGGATAAATTGTAAAATGGCATTATACGTTAATTAGGTTTAAGTAATTACCATTTTAGGAAAAAAAAAATTGTAAAACAATATTTTTAATGTTTTGATATATTCTGATTTATAGGTGATTTCATGTAAAGCAATGCTTTGTGGTGATAGTATACTAATGCACAATATATGTATATATGCGATCAACTTCAGACACCAGATGGTTCCAATGCTGTTACTATTGGCACACTGGGCTCTATTGAATCCACTATGGTGATAGTGGGTGGTAACTGCTCAATTCAGGGGTACAATCTGGAAGGAAATGAAAACTTTTGGACAGTATGTTTATTTAATTCAGATTATAAACACAGACTTTTTTTATTTGGTAGATCAGCATAGTACAGTGAGAAATATTGTTAATTAATGTAGGTTTATATATTTTTTTTTATTACTTCCTTTGCTTTATGCCCCCAAGGTGGGCATATAGTGATTGCATATCCGTCACACTTTGCGTTTAGGTTTAGAAAAATGTGGAAAAACACTTTGTGTTTAGGTTTAGAAAAAGGTGGAAAAAGTGTTTTTCGGGGGCATGTGTCATCCTATGGTGACTGGTCTTGTTTTAATTCATTTTTTGTCATTTTCCTTTGAATTATAAGAACTATATGCTAACTACTTTAATTAAATGCTTTTAGCTTATCAGATCAAATTGTGTTACACATCAAAACATCATGTACCTGGTATTATGTTTATCCTTGCTGATCTTATTTTATATTTTGAATATGTGGCATGCAAGATGATACCTTTAACCTAACTACTTATAATAGTATTTCTATGTGTCCTTTATGAAATGGAAAAACAAAAACAATAATGAAGATCTTTCTGTCCTATCCTCATTTGTTTAGGTGACTGGTGACAATGTGTGCTCGCTCACACTTCTGGATTTCACAGGCAATGGACAGAATGAGGTACACTTTTGATATTAAATGAGTATTTCTCTATTGACTTACTTGTTTGATGGAATATAACATATATATCATGTATTGTATTGATACCACAATACCATACTATTACAATTATTATTTTCTTTCAAGTTTGGTTACAACAGTTTTTTTTCCAAATGCATGATACTTGTTTTAATTTGATACAGATGCACCATAAGAAATGTTATAAATTAAAATAAAGTGCATGTGCGGTAAACTGTCAATTTAATTTGTGTTTTGCTTGCAAAGTTGAGGCATTTACGTGGACTTTAACCGAAACACGCTTGTGTTCTTTATATATATATGTTTGAACCCCTTAGTAACAATGGATTAATTAATGTGAAAATGATGGTAGAAACAATTTATAGTAGTTGATGCTAATAATATTAAAATATTTGTATTACAATTTCAGTTGGTTGTTGGGTCAGAAGATTATGACATCCGTGTTTTCAGAGAAGATGAGATCATTGCAGAAATGACAGAAACAGAGGTATTTTTGTTTGTCTGGGAAAAACTGTGTGTATAATACAAATACTATTTTACAACAGCCTGTTGCTACTACTGTCAAGAGTTTTTGCTTTGTTGTTGTGTAAACAAGCCGCATTGTATTGTACAGTAGACTGCTGACTGAGGCAACACAATTATTTTCATAAAAATTGGAATAAATATCATAATTAAAGCGGGCCGGTAGGAGCAAGGGCCTGGAGGGGAAACCCTTACCACACCCACACCATCCCTAGCCCCACTGTTTCTACGCGCCTGTTAAGAAGAAACATTAATTTTGGTATGTTGTTATGGCAAGTCTCTTGTTTTAGGCAATAACCTGTCTGTGTCCAATGGAAGGAAGCAAATTTGGGTATGCTCTGGCTAACGGCACAGTTGGTGTGTACGACAAAACTGCTCGCTACTGGAGGATAAAGGTATCAAACACATTTTACAATAAACAATAATATGTTTAAAGTATTAAAAACCAAGCACTATTGTATAATGAAACTTGTAATTATGATATTGATTACTAAGCACAAACCAACATTGTCACGAGTTCATGTTTTAACATCCTATATACTGTTGTTTTCAGTCGAAGAACCAGGCTATAACAATCAACAGTTTTGACCTGGACTCAGATGGTGTGGCGGAGCTTATTACTGGCTGGAGCAATGGAAAGGTTGTATTTATGTATAACAGCAAGTTTATTATCTAAAATCATTCACAGGGCGTAAACAAACTTGGTTAGAAAACGCCAAATCACAAACATTAAAATTCATATAATTCAAATATATTATATAAGTAAAAAGCAATTATCTAGAAGAGCTTTGCACAAAAACTTGGTGGGTTGTTTTTTATGAAACTTATCTTATTTGTAGCCTGTTTTGTTTTGTTTAGATGGATGCAAGGAGTGACCGCACAGGAGAGGTGATTTTTAAGGACAATTTCAACCATGCTGTAGCAGGGGTGGTTCAGGTAATGCTACTGATCATCTAAATTCTTATTTCATTGATACTGATAATTTAAATACTTATTTTCAATATATTCGTAACAATCCTACAGTTGTGACATAATAACACAAACTTTAAGTTCTTGACTCTGTTTAGCAATTAAGTCTAAATAAGTCTTAACCTACCTAACAATGATGGACCTGCATCATGCGAAAAAGGACCTGAAAGCCATATGCATCAAGCATTCTTGCAATCTGGTCAGGAGCTACCGTGTCAATTTATGATACCATGAAACCTTTCCTCACTTTAAAGTGGATAGCGATTGCGCAAACTAGGCTGGACATATGCTGAATGCATATGGCATAAGACCAATTGTCGCATGATCCTAGTGTATTATCATTATTAATTATTTATGCTTTCAAAGTCAGATTTAATTAAAATGTTGTCATTTATAGTTAAAATTATAAATTTACTGTTTTGCCACTTTGATGTATGATACATACGCTTTATCAAGAGTAAAATATACAGTCTTATTTGTTAAATGAATCCATGCGCATGTTCAAAATAGTGCATTTTCTGTACATCAGAAATCCAAATAACAAGAATTAACCTATAAAATAATGATGATTTCATTTGAAAGCTCAAGATTTTAATTATATATAGCGGCATACAATACAAGGTAACCTCTTAGATAACATTATTTTCAGGGTGATTACAGACATGATGGCAAACAGCAGTTGATTTGTGTCTCTGTGGAAGGGGAAGGTATGCATGGGGCACTCCAGGGAATTTCCTTAAACTTGTTAGGTTTTGTAAAATGACACATTCCTTATAACAAGAAGTCTGCAGTTTGTGCACTGGATGACCCGTTTATTATCATAAGAAAAGCTACATGTTTGTCAGTTTTTTTGTCTAATGTAAACATTTCAATGTCAACACATTTGTAATGTGGAATTCAACCTATTTTATGTTATATTTTGTTTGGCTGAATAAGTTGCATGCTGACTTTATTAAAAATGTACTCAGCCTTTTTGTTTCCTGTCTGTTTAAGGTATTTGGAGAAAGAACATAAACCGCTTTTGGTATTTCATTTCAAAGATTTGTTCTATCAGTTAAATCCAGTATGAGGCATGTTGCAATAATGATAGATATTACCAAGTTCAATGCTTGAATGCCTGGATGATTTCTGTTGCTCAGTACGAGGCTACAACCCGGCCCCTGAGGAGATGCGCGGAAATCTGATGGACACCAACATGGAACAGGAGACTATCCGGGAGCTCAGTCAGAGGAAACAGGTAGCTGTAACGAGAAATAGCAGAGTTCAAAACCTGTGGTCAATTAACAATGAAGACCCATACAGAAGAGTTACAACCCACAAACAAAGTTTGATAGGGGATATTTTTGGGCGTGTTCTGAGAAAACTGGGCAAAATGCTTGTGCGTAAAGTGTCATCCCAGATTAGCCTGTGCAGTCCGCACAGGCTAATCCGGGACGACACTTCCCGCCTAAACTGGATTTTCGCTAAGAAGAGACATCATTTAAACCAAAAATTCCATAAAAGCGGAAATTGTCGTCCCTGATTAGCCTGTGCGGACTGCACAGGCTAATCTGGGATGACAATTTACGTACAAGCATTTTGCCCAGTTTTCTCAGAACACGCCACATATTGGAATCGCATTTCAGTGGTCGGTCTGTCGGTCATTACGCATCAAATGTAACATGTTTGTGGAACCAAACTACGTTTCTTAAGCTACTTCAAACTTCAATAGTTATTTTATAATCTTGAAGTATAGATTTGCCAGGAACCTTTCATCCCTAGAGATCCAAATAATCCTTAGTTATTTGTGCTCAAAGTGGTGTGGGGATATTACAGAAGTAGTGTTGTTAGGTTTGTGAAAAAGCTCAAGTAGTCATGTATTGCCTACATATAACTTAATTAATGCAAATAATTATGCAATATCTAAAATTAAATAATGTTATGTCTTCTCATAATTGAAAAAGCAACAAAAACAGAACCAATTTACCTTGATAGTAAATAGATTGAATTAAGGGAATTTGATTTGTTTACTATAATTTATCTTCCTTGGATAAATTTTGTTATTTCTTGTAAATATCTTTCTCACCTGCTTTATGTTCTGACCCCAAGAATCTGATGATGGAGCTGCGTAACTATGAAGAGAACGCTAAGGCGGGAGAGGCAGCCCAGGGTGTCCTCGGTGCCCGAGCGTCACAGGCCCGTGGGGGTCCCATATCAGCTGACAGACCCTTCCCACCAGGCGTGGAGTACGAGCAGTCTTCCATGGGAGTGATACCAGTGAGTCTTAGTGATAAGTAATCCTCGGTGAGTCTAAGTGATCCTTAATGAATCTTAGTGATCCTTGATGAGTCTTAGTGATATATGTGAGTCTTAGTGATTAGTAATCCTCATTGAGTCTTAGTGATATCAGTGAGTCTTAGTGAAATATGTGAGTCTTAGTGATATCTGTGAGTCTTAGTGATCCTCAGTGAGTCTTAGTGATCCTCAGTGCTTATTACCAGCTGATCTAAGTGTTACTCAGTTAGTCTGATCTGCTGGTCCTTATGAGACACATTGAGTCTTACCTGCTTGTCTAAGTGAGTCTTACCTGCTGGTCTTGGTGTGTCTTACCTGCTGGTCTTAGTGAGTCTTACCTGCTGGTCTTAGTGAGTCTTATCTGCTGGTCTTAGTGAGTCTTACCTACTGGTCTTGGTGTGTCTTACCTGCTGGTCTTAGTTAGTCTTACCTTCTTGTCTTAGTGAGTCTTACCTGCTGGTCTTAGTGAGTCTTATCTGCTGGTCTTAGTGAGACTCAGTGAGTCTTACCTGCTGGTGTTAGTGAGTCTTACCTGCTGGTGTTAGTGAGTCTTACCTGCTGGTCTTAGTGAGTCTTACCTGCTGGTCTTAGTGACTCTTACCTGCTGGTCTTAGTGTGTCTTACCTGCTGGTCTTAGTGAGTCTTACCTGCTGGTCTTAGTGAGGCTTACCTGCTGGTTTTAGTGTGTCTTACCTGCTGGTCTTAGTGAGTCTTACCTGCTGGTCTTATTGTGTCTTACCTGCTGGTCTTAGTGAGTCTTACCTGCTGGTCTTAGTGAGTCTTACCTGGTGGTCTTAGTGAGTCTTACCTGCTGGTCTTAGTAAGGCTTACCTGCTGGTCTTAGTGTGTCTTACCTGCTGGTCTTAGTGAGTTTTACCTGCTGGTGGTAGTGAGCCTTACCTGCTGGTCTTAATGAGTCTTACCTGCTGGTCTTAGTGAGTCTTACCAGCATGAAACATTCTATGGGGTCCCCAGGAAGTGGTTATTGAATTGCACTAAGGTCACAATAGTTGGTTTTAAATCTACAGTCTTCCTGTGCCCAGGGGATCCTCACCCATGTTGTTTCTCAAGAACTTTTTCATACAAACCAAGTACTGATTCTCCTCAAGGAAATGATCAAAAGTTTCTCTGTTCACTTTAACTGAAGAAACCTTTTTTAACGAAACAGCTCACTTATACTTTGGTTTTTAAGCATTCACGAAGAGAGACTGTTGTACTTGTCCATCCATCCATTCGTCTGCTCGTACATCGTACTTATGTTCATCTTGAGGCTTGTGTTTTCAACTCCTCTAAAACTACTGGGTGGATCTTGCTAAACTTTCCCAGTAGATAGATCTTTAAGTGTAGATGATTGTAAGGACTTTGACCGCGAACATGAAATAATTTGAAATGGGCGGTTTTTGCATCATTCTGGTGAATGTTGCTTTACTGTGTTATGTACAGGACTCTTTAAACATGACAGTGGTGGTACATGCTACTTTGAATTTTGTGTGTGTTTATTGCATGTGTGATTCTAATAAACGTCATGTATATGTCATAACCAGTATTATGTTTATAGGCCTCAACACAACTTCAGACCACATTGTCAGTTATACCTGGAGATGATCAAAAGCCTGTAAGTAATAGTATACACATTACCTTATCCTCTGATGTTTTATATCACAAAACATTATTTTTATGAAACTTTATTTTTGAAGCAAAAAATGTTACATTTTATGATAACTAACTGTACAAATATTCATAACTTGTAGCACAGTTCAAAAAATATTAATATCTTTTAAAACTTTGTTTTAAATGTTTCAAAATAAACTATTAATACAATTTGATATTTATAATTTTTTCTTTGTTATATTTATGTGATAACTATCAAAATAGTTTGCAAGCAGTAACATTAATTTAAAGCTTTTATTTTTGTTGAGCCTTCTTGCAGAAAGCACAATATTCAGTAGAGTGTATGTTTGTGCATTAGTGTGCCTTTGTTCATCTGAGCTTGTTCGGACTGTTACTTTATTTATTGTGCAATTTTAAAATAACTTGCCACAAATGACCACCTTGAGGAGATAGCATGCCATGTGTAGTACTCATCTCCTTACCTCATAGGTCAAGGTCATACTTAGAGGTCAAAGATCAAATTTTGATATAAAACAGTTTGTCCTCACTGTAACTATTTAATTCATTGTTCAATTTTAAAATAACTTTCCAAAATGACCAAAATTAGGAGACAGTGTGACACGTGTAACACCCTTCTCTCTACCACAATGGTCAAAGTCACACATAGAGGTCAAAGATCAAATTTGTCTATAAGACAGCTATTCCAAACTGTAACTTAGTCATTCATAATGCAGTTTAAAAATAACTTACCACAAATGACCACCAAGAGGTGACAAGAGTGACAGCTTAGTGCATGTAACAATCGTCTCCCTACCTCAAAGGTCAAGGTCACACATATAGGTCAATGTTTAAGATTAGAAATTAAACAGCTAGTCCAGACTGTAACTTCATCATTCACCATGCAAATTGCAATTTAAAATCATTAAAAAACGATGTTCACTCAAAGGAGAGGCTTATCTTGTCATACCTTGGTCAAAGGTTAAGGTCACACTAAAAAGCAAAGTTCAAACATGTGCATGGTTCAACCTGTGAAATAATTACAAGCATTGCTGACAATAGCCTTGACATGTTGCCTACAGGTATCTTGTTGTCATTAACTAGTTATTAACACAACCAGCTTGCCATGAACACTTATAAACAGATATCATTTTCAGGCACATGTTGAATTGTTGGTGGCAACCACAAATGGTAATTATATTTTGTTTGACTATAGATTTTTTTTTTTCTTAAAGTGTGTTGCTGATGTTGTATTTATAACGGCAATACGTGATTATGATGGCAATGTTTTATATACCAGTGTTTTAATGCAAATGATATCTATACAAATAATAAGAAAGTATGTGTACATTGTTTTTCAGTGCTTCTTCATGTATAGCTTATTGGACATTCTGTTTCAGATACTATTGTTAGAGCAGTACTTATATTTGCTGAAGGCATATTTGATGGAGAAAGCCATGTAGTGTAGGTATCTGCAAAGTCGTGTTGGAAAACATAACCATTTACAAACATAGATAAGCAATATAAAGACTCTTAAGATTGACATTCCTCATATTATTTTACAGTGTGTAGCGTTAATAACAGTTTTATATGATGCTACCACCCTATTTTGAACAATAATGTGCCTGTACATTTATATTCCAAGTTGTTGCTTATTGAGCAATCTATGATAAGAACAAGAAACACAATTATCGTTGTTAAATTACTAAATATACAATTCAAAGAGAAGCCAAGCCCTCAACGCAGTCAAGTACAAAATAGTTCTCATTTCAGTCACAATGATATTTATCAGATCAATTTAAAATCAAAGTTTTTTTTTCATAACTTTTTTATCGTTAAATAAGCAATATTTTTCAAATATTGAATACCTACGTCTAAGAACTGTGAATTCTCCTTAATTATTTATAATGGCACATTTTTTTATTTTTTTATTAAATATAACATCAGTGTTACTGTAGCTTGCCCTGTGCTGTTTTGCAGGCATCCCAGTGCAGGCTCTCTTAGCAACTTCATCAAGGTATCCATAGTCCCTCCCAAAGATGTGCCTGTAGATCTACATATAAAGGCATTTATAGGCTACAAAAGCTGGCAAGTATATGTATTTATATGCAATGAAGCAAGGTCTTTCTAGAAATCACAATTTTCAAGCTGGGCATAACATTTTGATTTACATTGTGCAGAAAATATTTTGAGTTTCAATAGAACAATTACTGTTGAAGGAATTTCATAAAGGACTTAACAACTTTTTGTAGAATTAATTGCATGTTCATGAAAGGTATAGAAGTTTAGTTTGTTATGCATCAAATAAGTGTGAAATATGTTTATGTATTTAATGAATATAAGGTGATATTTATCTGCAACAAACAAATTGTTAAAATGTACCCGCATGGAGTAAATAAACTATTTAAAGATACAAAATTGTCATGTGCTGTTATCTTTCATAGATATTGGTTGGTTGCGAGATACATAGTTATTGCTATGATCATTCTAATACTTTGTTATATGAGCGGTATCATGCGAAAATGTGTCTTATGCCATATGAGGCCAGGGTAGCACCACACGCGCAGTCTGCTCAGTAGATACCCAGTCCACTATAAAGTCATGCAAGCTTTCTTGATCTCATTATGGGACAGGGTAGCTCCTGACCAGACTGCGCAAATGCACAGGCTGGTCTGTCACTACTTTGGTTGCATATGACATAAGACCCATTTTCACATGACGAGACTCATATTATATTCATAATCAGAAACATTAAGCCAAAGGATATCAAAGCTCAAATGTAACAAGCCTTCCCATTCGTCAATAATTGATGTTGAGATTAAAAACTGTCAAGCTAGTATGCCATGTCTGATGTCATTAAACATTAAACATTTTTTATTAACTATTATTTTCAACTATGGTGTTGTGCATGTATATCAGCACCCAGTACCACGTGTTTGAGTTGACACGACAGCTGCCTCGGTTCTCCATGTACATGCTCAGTGATGTTGCCATAGAGCCAGCCAAGAGTTTCTGCATCTTCACGATCAATGAGAGAGTGCAAAGGGTAGGCATTTAATGCAGTTTCTCATTCAACATTTTTATGCTATCCACTCCCCAACAGGGAGGAGCATATGGTTGCCAGATTGTCTGTCCAACTGAATTTTAATAGAATGGAGTTTTTTTTGGGGTCTGAAACCAATTTCCCTGCTATGGTTTCTGTCATTCTTGATGTCCAGCCGTCCGCCCTTCTGTCTGTAACACTTGTTTCAGTGCAAGATTTCTGACCCCAATGATCCAAATTTGATGTAACTTGATATGCAGCATCCTCAGAAGGAGCACATAAAAATCTTTGTCAGGTTGTTTTGCTCCAATCTTTGTCAGGTTGTTTTGCTCCAATCTTTGTCAGGTTGTTTTGCTCCAGTTTATTTTAGGGATATAGCCCTATGATTATAAATATTCATTTTTGTTTCTGTGTGACATCTCAGACACTAACAATGGGAATTATTTAATTTTTTAATGAATTTTTCATTAAGGCGCAAAATATCAGGAACTAGTGGTCCGAATTTGATGTAACTTTATGTACACTTTTCTTTTATGGTGGACATGAACATATTGTGAGGTTGTTCCACTCTGTTTATTTTTCAGGGAGTTGTTGCCCTTTGAATAATTATTCTTATTTCCATTTGCTCTCACAGGAAGTGCTGAATTTGAATACACTTTATATGCAGTACCTTATCAAGGTGGATGTGCCATTATTGGCATGTTTTTCTGCTCCAGTGAGTTTTCAGGGAGTAATTGGGCCTTGAATAATAATTAGTTTCCACACAAGATCTCCAACACTAATAATCCGCATTTGATGGAACTCTTTATGCAGTATCCCTATAAGGTGGACATGTGCATAATGTCCAGTCGTAATGTGTCAAATATTTTTTAGTGAGTTATTGTCCTTTTAATTATAACAAAAAATTGTAATGAAGTTTTATGTTTCCTCACTGATCAAATGAACTAGTGATGAAAATAAATATGCGGTAATCTTACAGGGTGGACATGTGCATATTGTCATGTCATTCCGCATCAGTGATTTTTGAGGAAGTTATTGACATTTGAATAATAATCTGTTTCCTTTGAGATCTTGGAAACTTATGGTCCCAAATTGAAAACGTATATGCAGCAAGCCAGACCTGCACATATTGTCACATAACTGCGCTCAAATGTCAGGTCAATTTTTATTGCCCTTGTCTGTTGATCTTTCAAAGAGTTATTGGATAAATTTCGTGTTCCCATGCTTTCAATTTACCCATACATTGTGTTGCGTTTTAAGAAAACTGGGCTTAATGCATGTGCGTAAAGTGTCATCCCAGATTAGCCTGTGCAGTCCGCACAGGCTAATCCGGGATGACACTTTCGGCCTGAACTGGATTTTCGCTAAGAAGAGACATCATTCAAACGAAAAATGTCATAAAAGCGGAAATTGTCGTCCCTGATTAGCCTGTGCGGACTGCACAGGCTAATCTGAGTTGACAATTTACGCACAAGCATTATGCCCAGTTTTCTCAGAACATGAAACCATTGATAAAGTGCATCATCAGGGAGCATCCATCAGTTTCATCAGAAAGAATACTACATGTCAGTTCTATCTTTGATATTCATGTTTATGTACAACTGGTTATTATGAGTCGCGTTCTGAGAAAACTGGGCAAAATGCATGTGTGTAAAATGACTTTAATGACATTTTACTTTTAAAGGAATTCTCTTCTTTGCGAAAATCCAGTTAAGGAAGGTGTTGTCCCTGATTAGCCTGTGCGGACTGCACAGGCTAATCTGGGACAACATTTTACGCACATGCATTATTCCCAGCTTTCTCAGAACACAACTCCAATGAAAATTTAGCCTCGCACAGAGGCTCTCTTAAACTTAAGTTCATTGACCGTGGCTGAGTCTATGGGTCTCTGTTCCAGCTGGTGATGTGGATCAACCAAAACTTCCTGCTGCAAGACGACGTGACATGTGACCCGAGTGGCAGCCTCAATCTGGCCTTCGTCTCCCTGCGGGGTAGCGGCCCCTTCCACATCAAGATGGACAGCTCCAGCACGGTATGTTCAGGGTGCTTGTTGTTTTCAATTGCTTGAATATATGAGGCGTGTTCTGAGAAAACTTGGCATAATGCATGTGCGTAAAGTGTCGTCCCAGATTAGCCTGTGCAGTCCGCACATGCTAATCAGGGACGACACTTTCCGCCTAAACTGGATTTTCGCTACAAAGAGACTTCCTTTAAACGAAAAATGTCATAAAAGTGGAAAGTGTCGTCTCTGATTAGCCTATGCAGACTTCACAGGCTAATCTGGAACGACACTTTACGCATTATGCCCATTATTTCTCAAAACGCGACTCATATTATGATTTGCTGTGGTGTTTGGGTGGATGTTTTTCACTGGTTTCCCAGAATGTGAATAAATTAAGCTTGAATACCTATTTTATTTATATTAAAAACAGTGATTATTATATCTGCATGCCTTAAATATGCTTCACTGTTTGCTTGTTAAATGCAGTTGTAAAAGAATTGTTTAGATATATTTTAGAGTGGTCTTGAATAAGATGGAAAGAGAGCATTGCTTTTTTTTTGTATTACTATACTATTTTCTTTACCTTGTTTCATAAAACATTTCAGATATTTTTATTGAATATTTAGTGTAAAATATGGAAAATATTGCAATACAAATTAATATCTTCCTTTTGATCTCTTTAGACAAAGAGGTGGTTAGCGTGTTGCTATGATATTTATTAGTAAAAGCATCATTTTGAATGAAAAATAATCAAATTATAACAAAAAATCAACTTGTCTGATTTTTTTTTTTTTTTCAGAGAAGTTGATTTTTATGCCCCCGAAGGTGGGCATATAGTGATCGCACTGTCCGTCTGTCCTTCTGAAATTCCGTCACACTTTGCGTTTAGGTTTTGCGTTTAGGTTTAAAAAAATGGTCATAACTTTTGCAATATTGATCATAGCAACTTGATATTTGGCATGCATGTGTATCTCATGCAGCTGCACATTTTGAGTGGTGAAAGGTCAAGGTCATCCTTCAAGGTCAAAGGTATTTTTAAATCAAAGCAGCGCAGTAGGGGACATTGTGTTTCTGACAAACACATATCTTGTTTATAATTTGATTTTTTTTTTTCATTCAAAATAATGTTTTAACTAATTAATATCATAGCCACAAGCTAACCACCTGTGCTCCCTCTCCTACCTACAGGTGACCCTGCAGACCAATGACATGGACCTGGCGGGGGACATCGTGCAGGCCGTGGCCAATTTCCTCAACCTGGAGGATCTCAACACGACCATAGAGTTCCCCGAGGAGATGGAGAGACTCAGGGGGGTCCTTGTCAAGGTACGGAGAGACTCAGGGGGGTCCTTGTCAAGGTACTGAGAGACTCAGGGGGGTCCTTGTCAAGGTATGGAGAGACTCAGGGGAGTCCTTGTCAAGGTACAGAGAGACTCAGGGGGGTCAGTCAAGGTATGGAGAGACTCAGGGGTGCCCTTGTCAAGGTACGGAGAGACTCAAGGGGGTCCTTGTCAAGGTACGGAGAGACTCAGGGGGGTCCTTGTCAAGGTATGGAGAGACTCAGGGGGGTCCTTGATAAGGTACAGAGAGACTCAGGGGGGTCCTTGTCAAGATATGGAGAGACTCAGGGGGGTCCTTGTCAAGGTACGGAGAGACTCAGGGGGGTCCTTGTCAAGGTACGGAGTCAGTGGGGTCCTTGTCAAGGTAAGCTTTAGATTCTTCATAATCTACAGAAGCCCGTCCTCTCTCAGGCCTTTTCCTGGCGTATCTACAGGTCCGTTAAACCCATAACCAAACTGAATTGTAAACAAAATATCCGATTTGAAAAAAAAAAAACATTTAATTTTTTATTTTTTTTAGAAATTAGTGTCTTATGATTACTATATCTCAATTTTATTTCAATGACATCTTACAAAGTGTATATCTATTATTTATATGTTTTTGTTCTTCTTATTTGAATATTATAAGGCCTGTCTCTTCTGTTTTGTATTCAAAATATTTTGATGGTTTTGAAGCAGACATTTGAGTTACTTGTTTGACACAGCTGAATATAAATTTGCTTTTTACATATTTAAATGAATGGTTTTACTATATAGTCATTAAAAACTAATTTATGAACATATGGCAACCAATGGCATGGCATTATAAGCAATATTGTCAATGTCTGACCTTTAGGTTATGCAAGTGTTTGGTATTTGAAAAGCCTTACTAAGTGATCTTTATAGGAAAGTTTTGTATTGGCATGTGTTTAAAATAAATTGTTTAATATAATTAATCAATACAATTACTAAAGAAGTTATGTTAAAAGTCTTTGAACATCGTACAGTATTATCATTTAAAAATATATTTTTATACTTGGCAAATTTCGAAACAACTTTGAATGAACTTGACCTGAGATGTGTTATGATTGTAGGACATCTTTTTTTCCCTAAGGATTGTATTTCATTCATGCCCTGTTTGTTAGTGTCATATGCTGCATGTTGAGGACTGTATGTTCACAGGTGGATGAGTTCCACGCAGTACGCCAGAAGTTGACGGCTGAGATGGCTGATCATTCCAACCTGATTCGTAGTCTCGTTGTGAGGGCTGAAGACGCCAGGCTCATGGGGGACATGTAAGATATGCGCGCGAGTACTTGTGTTATGAGAGGCCACATGTGAGTGTCCTTGATCTGGTCCTCTGTGTAAGCTAACACGCAGAACTTATGGCAGTTAGTATGAAAATGTAAAATTTAGCATGAGGGTGCAAAAAGAAAACTTTTCAGTGAATTTGGTTCACATTGTTATCATTCGTATACAAATTGTATTTAATGTACGTTTCATGTAAAGATGCTATGTAGAACAAATCATCCCATCATAAATTTGCAATGTATTCAAAGCTTTTAAAAATTTAATATATGTCAATGCCATAATGTAAATAAATATAATATTAAGAAATTATGAATGTATCAATTGTGAGGTGTCGGAATATTATCTTGAAAGTCCTTATTTGCATAAAGTTGTGTTCTGACATAATGTTTTGCAGGGGGAACATGAAGAAGGGTTACACCGAACTATACAACATGAACAGGGACCTGATCAATGGCTACAAGATCCGCTGTGGAAACCACCAGGAGTTGCTGGCTGCTCTGAAGAATGTCAACCTGATAGTACAGAAGGCTGGACGCATGAGGGGTAAGAATGTCAACCTGATAGTACAGAAGGCTGGACGCATGAGGGGTAAGAAAAATATGATGTCAAACCTGATAGTACAGAAGGCTGGACGCATGAGGGGTAAGAAAAATATGATGTCATCAAGATCTCCGTTTTTTTGTCAGTTTTTTTATGCCTTCAGCATCTGGCTCTATATCAGTTAAATGGAAACAATAGCGTGCTCATGGTGATGATTTTTGTCTGTTGTGCGTAGTAAGCATTTACCTTTTAAACACATTTATTGCCCAGTCTTCATGAAACCTGTTAAGAGAATTTGTCCCATGATATCTTGGCAGAGTTATAAACTGAGTCAAGATGGGCAAAAAAATAGGTCACTAGGTCAACGTTAAAATTTGTGTCCAATCATCATAAAACTTGCTCAGAACATAAGTTCCAATGATATCTCAACTGACTTTGTAATTGGTTAGAGCTCAAACTCTGTTTCTATTTTATAATTCGATTGAAATATTATATAAACAAATGTTCTGAGCAACATTGAATTAAAAATGTGTTTTCTAGAACGTTGACCCAGTTTCAAAGATATATATTATTAAATATTATTGGGACAAATGTTCCGACTAAGGTTCATGAAGATTTGGCCATGAATGTGGTCTCTAATGTTCACAACGCCAATGTTGACGACCCACACAACGAGCGATGGACAAAAGATAATCATAAAAGCTCACGGTGAGCATGTTGTGCTCAGATGAGCTAAAAAAGTGATGAGCAAATATTGTGTTGTGTCAAAATGCATAACATTTTAATTTATTCACTTCTATCTGGTTCAACATAACAAAAGGGCCATTATGGCCCTAAAGACTTTACCTGATTTCAAGGTACACCAGTTGTGGAAGTCTTGACCTGGTGACCTAGTTTTTGACCCAAAGTAACCAAGATATGAACTTGGCATAGATATAAGATAAACATTCTGCCCAAGTTTCAACAACGTTGAATAATAAATTTGGTTTCTAGGCCTGGTAACAAGGTTTTTCTAAGGTTTGACATGGTAATCTAGATCAGCCTTGATATTTTCAAGATTAACATTTGGACCATGTTCCATCAAGATTGATTCATAAATACAGCCTCTTAATTGGTAACAAGGTTTTTCTAAGATTTGAGCTGGTGACCGAGAATTTGAATGTATGAGACCCAGATTCAAAGTCGGCTTAGATATTAAAAATATAAACATTTCGACCATGTTTAATAAATATTACCGTTAAGTCGTAAATGTGGCCTCAACAGTGGTAACAAGTTTTTTTATGATTTGACCAATTAACATTGTTTTGGATGCACATTACCCAGATTAAGTCTCAACCTTGATAATTTCAAAATAAACTTTAAGACATAGTTAAATCAAGATTTATTCATTAATGTGGCTTATATAGTGTTAACAAAGTTTTTCTATGGTTTAATCTGGTGACCTTATTTTAGGTTACACTTGACCCAGAGTAGAACTTTGCTTAGATATTGTTTATATACATGTTCTGACAAAGTTTCTGTAAGATTGAGTAATAAAAGTAGCCTTTAGAGTGGTAACATGTTTTTTCTAAAATGTATCCTTGTCATCTATTTTTGGACAAACATGGCACAGATTTGAATTCAGCAAAGATATTAAAAAGATAAACATTCCAACCAATTTTCATCAAATTGGATGAAAAATGTTGCCTCTTGAGTGTTAGTAAGCTAAAAGTTGGTTTTTCTAAGATTTGACCTAGTGACATAGTTTCTGACACACATGACCCAGGTCTAGATATTTTTTAGATAAAAAATCTGACAATGTTTCTCATTAAGATTGCGACATGAATGTGGCCTGTAGAGTGATATTAAGTTTTTTGTAACCTTTGACCTGGTTATCTGGTTTTTGGATTCATGAGACCCAAATTCAAACTCGGCCTGATATTGTCAACTATTCTGACCAAGTTTCATAAAGATTGGATAAAAAATGAGGCCTTTAGAGTGTTAAAGTTGACAAAGCCCTATACAAAATGCATGACACCAGGCATAGATTGACCACAATAGCTCACCATGATCACTTTGTGCTCAGGTGAGTTAAAAAGTGATGGTCGTTAGTGTATTCATTAATCTTATATAGAGATATGTACTGATGCTAGGAGGCATATAGCAATTGACCAATCCATCCGTCCAAGTTTAACCTAAAATAACATGTTTCATATCAAATATATGATGCTGATACTTGCATGGATATTGCCTTTGCACACGATCAACACAACATTAAATACATCAATTGACAATTACCACTATGGAAAGAAAGTTTCACATTTGAGACAAGTTGTAGTTTTAATTAGTCAATATAAATTGCCGCCATAGAGTCTTTTGATGATTTTTGCTTTGGCAGACTCTCGGCGATTATTTCAGCTAAGTTTTAATTTACTGCTGAAGTCATTTTTGTTTTTCTTCCAGTGGGCAAATACAAGACCCAGGTGGTGAATGCATGTCGGGCTGCCATCAAGAGCAATAACGTGAATGCACTGTTCAAGATCATCAAGACCGGTGGAAACTGAGAGGGTACCTGCTGACAGGCTGCACAACCAACTGTGTTGGATAATCAAAGAATACTTGATTGTCTGGGCCTGTATAAACAAGGCTCCCTGGGGAAATCTAAACTTATATTGTACACTTATTTTGTATTTTGTATAAAATGACAGTTATGGACTTAATTTTTTATGTGAAATTCAAAATTTGTTTTTTTTCAAAATGATAAAATGCTGACATTCTTAGCAATATTTAACAGTTTCAAACATCTTAATATAAAATTACCTATACAGTAATTAGTGTACAGAAACATTTTTGAAGTTTTCCCTCAAGAGCTTTGTAAGGAAAGACCATGAACTAACTTTTTAACATTCCGTCCATATTATGTTGAAAGTATGGTTTTATTTATTATTTTATAAATTATTGTATTGTGTGTTATTCCTGTGGATATTATATGTTTATAATACACTGTCAGTTGTTGTTGGATAATGTTTTTGTCTCATCAACAAATATTGTGTTTTTGTATTGGCATTTTGTGCAGCGATGTTTTATTTAATGTACCAGTTTTTATCATGATATTTAAGCATTTAATTTAGTATTTTCAGACACTACATGTATTGTTAAGGCTACATTGGCAAGTGCTTTGGATAAAAATATCAACACATATTTACTATAAGCATGTTTTTGTTTATACCTTGATTTCTTTAAATCATGATATTTTTCAATTCATAAGTTGTGTCTGTATTATAGATGTATGTGTTATGGAATAATCAATTTGACAGTGTAATGTTTTGTAAAACAGCGCTTTAAATAAATGACATTTTTTTATGTTCTGTAAATTTACATTTACTTGAAAATAACAGTATTTTGATTGTGCGTTTAGGAGTACAAACTGAATTATGAAAACATATACCATGGATGATCTATAAAGATGCTGGAAGATACCTGTATATTAAGAACTCATCTTTAACCAATAACAGAGACAAGTTACTAAAATTGCAGTTGCAAAGTCAAGACTCAGAATTGTCCTTTTGTATGCCCCATTCAAAGAAGGTGGCATATAACAGTGGCACTGTCTGTGATGCTGTATGTCCATCTTGAATTCTGCATGTCCATCCAAAAATTCATGTCTTAGCCATATGCTATAGTTTTGATGGGTATTTTATCAACTTGGAACAAATATAAACCATCATAAGACATTTTGTTTCGTGAAACACCCTTCTCCCTACCTCTACAGCTTAAAAATTACTGTTTCAGCAATAACTTTGCTATATATTGATGGATTCAAAAATAATTTGGTCTAAATGTTAACCACCATAAAATGACATGTAATTTGTAACACCAGTCTCCATACCTCAAAGGTCAGGGTCCTATTTCGAGGTCAAATTTGACAGCAAAACAGCCTAAAAATTCCTTTCTCTGGGATATCTTTGCATATATTGATGGATTTTAAAATAATTGGCACAAACTTTAAACCATCGTAAAACAATGTGTCACCACAAAATGACACCAATATACCACCTCCATTGGGGGTATAATAAGAACAAATGAATTACAACAAATGCACTGATAATCATTTTCAAAACAGACTTAAAAAAAATTGTAGTTCATCACAATTTTACTTGGAGATTCAGTTCCTGTAAAAGACATTTCAATATGAGATTATTCTCTACATGGTATTGCTTGAGCACAGGGACCAGGTGCTTCACGAGTGTGTCCCCATCGTCAATATCTTCCCCCGTCACCTCGATATGCACCCCAGACAGAGCGGCTCGACCTTGACCCACATTACAGGACACCATGGCAATTGGCGTCCCTTCCAGATCTAGGTACCTGGCCAACACTTTTACGTGTCCATTAAGTTCAGCATTGTCCAAGACAAACTTACCACCACCACTAAAGTATGCCCTTGAATCCACATCATAGCTTGTCTTAAGCGTATAACCGTTACAGCTCTGTTCAGAGTTCTGAATTCCTTTGGTCTCAGACAATTCACTGTGTTTATTGTGTGTCAGATATTCGCATGAATGTGAGATTCCATTGAGGGAAGTTATTACAGTGTCTGTAGGTGTCCGAGTGTTTGATTGTGCTAGCGTTGACATGTGCCCATACATGGGGTGCTGGAACCCTATGTGAGCCGCCACTGATCCACTGCGGCTGTTGTAATCATATGGCTTGTACAGGGGGCCAATACATACACCTGAAAAATAATGAAAATGATTTAAAACACGCATCACAAAAGTGTACGTTATGTTATTGTTGCAAATTGCTTCTTAAAAAAACAACTATTTCACCACTAGAATTCTAGTAAAGACTGTGTATTTGCACGTTTTAGATGTCTGCCTTCCTGATGTAGTTTATGCATATACATGTAATAAGGCATAATTTTTCAGATAGTTAATACACTTACTAAATGCATAAAATTACTATTTAATGTATTGTTATAATTACAACACAAAGTGGATATCAGCTGTAACATTCCAAAGGCTTTGATTTTATTTCCTTCCAGAATATATTGGAATTAAGAACAGGACATCTAGGCATATTATTGAATCAAAATGCTGTGTTAATGTAACAAGAGCTGTCAGAAGACAGCGTGCTTGACTATTCAAGTGCTTGACAGTATAAAGTAAGCCATCATGGGAAAATTGTTCATAGGTCAAGGTAATATAGTTATATTCTAACTGGAAGAGGACCATAATTGAAACATATTGATCGCTTATTTTTTAAAGAAGTGGTACATTATAGACGATTCTGAGTTCAGGTATATTTTCCACAATCTATTGAACATTTGTANAAGAAGTTATGGCAATTTAAGCAAAATTTATTAATTTGACCTTGAGATTCAAGGTCAAAGGTCAAGGTAAAATTCAATTTTCCAGGTACAGTACCCTCATGATATATATATATAGTCGATCTAAAAATGAAAGAAGTTGTAATTACATGTACATACAAATCAAAAACAAAATATAATTAATTCAAATAATATGTAACACAAGCTTTGTGATTAATATTTTGTCACGAAGAAATTTAAAAAAAAAACAACGTATATATAATGTTTGCATTTCTAATGGATATTTACCTGGAAAAAACTTCAGCTCTCTGTCCCCAACTACTTGTAGTGGGCCGTTTTTATCAAACTCAATTCTGTCGCAGGCGAAGTATGCTCCAGAGCAAATGCCCAGGTAGGCCCCTCCAGAGTGGACAAACTCCCTGATGTTGGCCATCCCTCTGCTACCCAAGGCTTCTATCAGGCCCATGTCATACCCACCACCTATGGCTAACAGATGTACACTCTTTGATAATTCGCCTAAAACATAAAATTATATTGCTGTCATTTTGGCAAAAATGCACAATTATTGAACAATGTTATTCTGATCATCTTACCAAACATCTTTTAAAGTCTTTAAATAAGTAAATAGAATACTTTTGCTCTTACATGTAATTTTTTTTTATTGTGGAAGGCCTATGTTAGTTATTTATTTACCCCCAAATCAGGGGTATTATACCCATGTGTATAAGCATCCTGCTGAAGTCATGGTGTTGCGATCTTTATCAGCTGAGATTAATACAATTTTGCAGAGGTAGATATTAACAAAAAACATACACACAGCCATTTAACAGTCAGATGAGCGAAAAGATGGTCGATTATAAAACTATGGACCAGCACACTGGTGGAATAAACCATGCAGAGCCAAAGTTCAGACAATCTTAGAGCTGAGCTTTTAAGTAGTTGAAAAAAAATTAAATTGTAAATTAAATTGCATGCCTATTACACGACGAACCATAACAATAAGCAATAACAATAATAAGACATATACATTATTAAGTGTTAGTAAAATACCGATAACATTTTCATCAGATCAGTTCTACAAAACAAGTGCGACCATTCAGATTGTCTGACTATAGTACCTTGTATTATTGACTCGGGTGTTATGTACTGCAAGATATAGCCGGTAGGATCAAGACATTCGTTCAGAGTCCTCAGTAACAATGCAGAGTACTCTTCCAGAGCACCTAAACCCTGGTACACACACACACGCTTCATCATCAGTGTCTGCAGTAATCTGAAAGCCAGGGCTGAACAAAGAAAATGTTTATTCCTTTTGTCAACCCTAGATACTGATATCAATCTTAATTGATAATCATTAAATAAAAGTCAATTAAACAAGAGCTTCGCTGTCGGAGACAGATGCCCCCCCCCCCCAAACAGGGCATGAGGCCCATCACTCAATCTTTTGATGACATAGCAAACGGAAACCAATTTAACATTTAATGTCACAGTGACCTAGACCTTTGACCTAGTGACCCCAATTTCAATAGGGATCATCTACTGTCCAAGGCCAATGCACATGGGAGTATCAAGCCAATCTGTGAATCAGTTGACGAGTTATTGATCAGAAATGATTTCACACTAAGTGTGACAGTGACCTTGACCCTAATTTCAATAGGGGCCATCTACTTTCCAACGCCAATGCACATGGGAAGTATCAAGCCAATCGGTCCCTTCGTTCACAAGTTATCGATTGGAAACAATTTGCGCACTTAGTGTGACAAGTGACCTTGACCTTTTACCCCAATGTCAATAGGGGTCATCTTCTGGAAAAGGTTTGTGCACATGGGAAGTATCAAGCCAATTGGTCAATCCATACACAATTTATTGATCTCGATCGGAAACGAACTGGTTTACCGACAGACCGACAGACATCCAGCAAAACAATATACCCCCTCTTCTTCAAAGGGGGGGGGGGAGTGTTTAAGTTCTGATATCTATTATGAATTCGTCCGAAATGTATCCATTGATCATTTATGAGACTAACACATATTTTCAAACTTGTATTTTGTTATTTAAATGTGAAGGTCATTTATTCATTGGTAACTTATAACGCTCCAAGATATTACACGTGTTGTACATATATCCACAACATGAAAGCTTTATATTCACCTTATTCAGGCTTATCCGAAATAGGGTACACCTTTTAACATGCGCTCAAAACAGACTTATCAGTTCTTGACTCGGTGTTTTGTATATAATGTTTTATACATTTACACGCATGTTCATGTTTGAAACAAAGCTTTCAGTTGCACACTCCCACAATTTCTCGCAAACACCACATGTTTTAGTTTTATTGCCAATTAATTCCACTGTGACCTCGAAGTTACATTAGATTCCGAGCTAGTTTTCATGTCCGAGCTATTTTGACTAAACATTATGCAATTACTCTACGTCTACATGTACATGGTACATCTCTGAAAATCAAACTTGACTATTACGCGACGGGTGGTGAGAGAATAAGATATAGAGTGAAACAAATAAAGTAAGAAGAGTTGTTTAGTTATGGAACAGAAGGACAGTAAAGAATGGTCCCCAACTAGCCTCATCTCTCTTCCTCATGCCTCTACGGCTACGGTGGCCGCCAAGAGGTTTGAACCTCAACCTGTACAGTCATGATGGGTTGTTAGGAATTTCTTTGAATTTGGCGTTGACGACTTGTTTATAAGAAGGTATTGTGTTGCTGGGATGTATATAAGGTATTTTGATTGTATACATGTAGATCATCGTCAGGTGGGCATTGGGCCTTATTGACTCCAGGGTTTGCCTCTGTAGGCGGTCAAGCACGGACCAGACGCTGCTGGTGTTGTGATATCGGTTCGGCACATACCTTGCTGCTCTTCTCTGGACCATTTCAATGTCATGGTTCTGGTTCTTCTGGTATGGGTTTCAGACAGAAATACAGTATTCGAGGTTTTGGTGCAAAAGGGATCGAGAGGTGTGCGTTTGACATCCTCTTTTACTATCCTTAGGTTCCTGTGGAGAAATCCAAGGGTACTGTTGCCTTTTCTTCTTATGTTCTGGAATATGCGGCTTCCATGATATATATATATATATATATATATATATATATATATATATATATATATATATATATATATATATATATATATATATATATATATATATATATATATATATATATATATATATATATATATATATATATATATATATATATATATATATATATATATATATATATATATATATATATATATATATATATATATAT
>VMBQ01002414.1:76688-86871 GCA_007657795.1 Dreissena rostriformis
ATATATCCTTTGTCAGTTCGATCCCAAGGTACTTTAATTTGATTGCTTGTTCATTTGCAAGTGTTTGGCCTTTGAGAGTGTAGCTATACAGTATTGATGTACGCTTTCTGCAGACTCGAAGTATTACTACCAGTAAATGCAATATAAATCAATTTAATAAATAAAATTACAATTTTTTAATTTGAATATCCTAAATTAACCTGCATGTCATGTGTTTTTGGCAAGTAAAATGAAAATGCCATGATCGACAACCCTAGTTCGGAATGTGTACTGGTAATGTTTACATTTTACTGCAGTTGTTTCCATTAAAAACATTGCAACCTATATTATACTGTTTATTTACTTATTGTGTGGGTCATCTGTGCTGTGTTATGAGTACAGACCGGTGTGTACACCACGCTCACTGTACCCTCACTTAACCTCTAGTGGTAATATCGATAAAACTAGCTTACACCATAGCTTTCCACGACCTTAACCTCTACACTCGGCATAGGTCAGTAAACAAACCGGCGAGATACATGTAGACAATAGAGCCTTTAGAGGTCGCGGCGCGCGTGGAGACGGTGTCCTACGATGGAGTCGACTGAAAGACAGCCGTTACAAGATGGAGTTAAAGCCAGAAATTTGGACGAAGTCTTCTCGAAGCTGGATTTTGGAAAGTTTCATGTTAAAATGTTGATTTTGACATGTGGTGCCTATTTTGCAGCATGTTCTCAGATGATGCTCATTGTGTTCCTGAGTTCACCGATTAAAGCTGAATGGGATCTGAGTGACATGATGTTTCCCTTTCTGCCTTTCTCCTGTGGGATCTCCAGCTTCATTGCCAGCTTTGTGTTCGGGTCCCTTAGTGACAGAATCGGGAGGCAAACACCACTGCTTGTTGCTATTGGGCTAGTGGTAACATTTGGAATAGGTTCGGCGTTTCCTAAGAATTTCTGGCTCTTTGTTGCTCTGCGGTCACTTGCTTCTTGTGGGACATCAGGAATAGAGAATGTTAACTTTGTATTGTTGTTAGGTACGTATTTGTTCCTTAATCTTTGTAGGAATATATTCACCTGGTCCTATTTCTTGCTTCTGATGTACTTATCTAGGCTAAACAAGACGTCTTTTATGTACTGATTTAGTTCTTCTTGAAGCTTTGAGCTCTTACGAATTAGTACATACCGGTTCGTACAGGACCCGGAGGGTCAGTAGCCGGGAGTTGGATTATTGCAACTAGATACTACTAGATACTAAGTGTGTGCATTGCCATGCGTACATCATTTTGAAAATGTACACTCAAGTGCACTTCTAACCAACACTTTTTAAATTCTTATTTCTCAAAACGACTAAAAATATCAAATTGAAATTTCACGCGGTGTTCGTTAGAGAACATCTTCATCGTTGAATTAAAATCGTTCATACATGACGCTCTGACACTTTAGGACCACGTGCAGGTGTGGTCTCCTCGTGCTGAATGATCAAACCAATATTGACTTTCTTCTTATTATTCTTTTCTATCGACAATATGATGAAAACACATATATGTTCCATAATTTTATTAAAAAGCGCATTGCAATAAGACGAGTGCAGACTCGTTTATCGTAAAGAAGCCATGTAGTTGAACACAAGCTCGTAACGCACGTGCACCAGCCACCACATGTATTACCCACCCATCACATCACGCACAGCAAACGTTCGCTCTTCTATCAAAATAACCCCATCCAAATATTATATATGAAACATTTTTGTGTGGAGTAAAACATGAATGTAAAGACACTACCGTCAACCTGTTGCAGCCTACGTGAATTTGAATGGACCCGTATTCGGGAATGGATGACCATTCCATGTACATTAAGCTGATTGTATTCTCGATTAGCTAAATGTGCCATGATGCCATCAGAGTATGGTGTACGAACCGGTCCAAAAGTCTAAACCGTACGATACGATCGTATCAGACGGTTTAGCTAGAACCGTATCATACGGTTTTGCGACCATAAACCGTCTGATACGATCGTATTTATACTTTTGGACCGAGTGTACTCTTAGCTGTTTGATGCGAAACCGTATGATACGATTCGTATCATACGGTTTACGATTCATATCATACGGTTGAGCGTAAACCGTATCATGCGGTTTACACTGAATAGATATATGTTTAAACGGCGCAATAATGTGTGGACATTGAATAATACCCGTCATAAACAGTCTGATACGATTCGTATCATAACGTTTCGGATCATACGGTTTACAGGGGCCGTACAACAGATTTTGGCATGTATTGAAGCTTGTCATTAAATGCTTTAAATGCTTTATATTGATAAATTTAAACATTTGAACTAAAAATCTCCATTAAAAAAAACAACAAGAATACAATTTAAAAAAGGTAACCCTCAACAGGGCCCGAACCACTGACCCCTGGATTCCTGGAGTAAAAAGCCTCCCGCCTAATAAAGATGATACAATATGCGAGACCACTCGACCATCCACGCTCATGTCGAGAGCGGATGTATTTTTAAGCTATATAAAAGCAATCCTTGTAGTTTCCCCAAAATATCGTTTCGCGTCGATACGATGCTTTATCTTTTGGACAGCCCCTTTAACGTTCGAACTGGTCCAAAAGCCTTAAAAGCGTATCATACGGTTTAAAGCGTATCATACGGTTTATAAACCGTATGATACTGTTCTAGCTAAACCGTATGAAACGATTCAGACTTTTGAACCGGTTCGTACACCATATCAGAGAAATTAATCGACATCAATGATACTGAACCACCAGAAATAAATTCGTATTAAGTATTTGATTGAGATAAACTGTTAAATGATTTTCACTGAAAGTAAATATTCCTAGATTAAAGTCAGTTTGTGATATGTTTATTCCCCTTAAGGTGGGCATCTAGTGATTGCATTTTTGTCTCTCTGTCTGTCCGTCTGTCCTAAACACTCTTGCGTTTAGGTTTTGAAAAATGTGGAAAAAATTGTGTTTAGGTTTTTGAGTTGCAATGCTATGAGGTTAAATTTTATTTACACTTAAATGTATCATGAATATTGCTGGGCTAAGTGTGAGGTTGAGCGCTCTATAACCGGTTTAAACCCCCAGTGCTTAGCATAGACCGTTCCAAGGCGGTGACCCTAGCTTTATTCTATTATGTGTATATGTTGTTTCGTTTTGTGCCGTACTGTACCGTTTTGGCAATTGGTTCCTTCCCATAAATAAAGGACCACGAAGGTGTGTATGATAGAAATGCAATACTGCTTCAGCTTCTGAAGTTTCACTTCTTTATATTTGAAAAATGTGGGAAAAAATGTGGAAAAGCGTTTTCCGGGGGCATATGCATGTCATCCTATGGTGACAGGTCTTGTTTATATTTATTTTGGAGTGGTATTGCTCCTGTACTAATTATTCATCAATTGTGGACCAAATGCCTAATGGAATACAATTTAAAGCAGATATAAACATATGATGTATGTGTTCATATTCCAAATTGTTATGAACTCTGTTGATATGACGTAATTGAGAAATTATGAATATGTAAGTATTGCGTTAGAAGTGATTTAGTTGTAGATTATATATGTCCTGATACTAGTAGTTGTTGCAAGATAAACATGTATCTGACATTTCTATTCAGTATCTATTTTAAAGTAAGTTTACAGTGACATTTCTCAAATGTCAAATCTTTGCAAATATCATGGTTGCACAAACATGGTAATTATGTGTACCGTGATAAGGCTTTAAAGTTTTGAGTTACATGTATTTTGAATTCGTCAATAGGCATTTTGTGTGCAGAACGGTATGTTTTGAGTTAAACATTCTTGAAGATGGTTTCACTAATTGCATATTTATCTAGAATAAGCCTTTCTTAGTGTTTTTTATGTCCCCAGTCTATACTGGGGGACATATTGTTTTTGCCCTGTCTGTTGGTTTGTTGCTTTGTTTGTTTGCGTCAAACTTTAACATTTGCCATAACTTTTGCAATATTGAAGCAACTTCATATTTGGCATGCATGTGTATCTCATGAAGCTGCACATTTTGAGTGGTGAAAGGTCAAGGTCAACGTCATCATTCAAGGTCAAAGGTAAAATATATGGGTCAAAATCGCACAAAAGGGGACATAGTGTTTCACAAACACATCTTGTTTCTTGTTAACAATTTCACTCTCTTTTTCTGAAGAATTTCTCCCCCAGAAGAAGCGTGGCTGCATTATGGTCGTGATCACCCTTTGTGGGGCACTAGGGGCCGTGTACACCTCCGCCATGGCATGGGTTCTACTGAAGTCGCACGGCTGGCGCTGGTTCGTGGTCGCGTGCACGGGTCCCGCGTGCCTCATGTTTGTGTACCGACTGTGGTTCCGCTACGAGTCGCCGCGCTTCCTGTACGTGAGCGGCCGTCATGGAGAGGGCTTGCGTGTGCTGGAGGAGATTGCTCGCCAGAACAACGTCAGCCTTCCACCAGGTAGGCGGATATGGGAAGTAAATTAGAATCTCTTTCAAATAAGTACGTGACACGTGTCATGAAAATCTTATTTTTGATCGCCAACCAGGAATTGTTATAGCCAAAGGCGATTTTGGCGATCGGTAACGCTAACGTAGCCGGTGTTCATAAGCATATCACTACTCATTGATACCAGTTCTGGTCGTATCTAATTAAAAGCTAGTAGTATGAACGAGATACATCATTGTCTTGTATCTCGCCGAAAAAGTTCTGCAAAATACTATAGCAAGGTTGGCAATATTTGAACATGTGTTTGTAAACATTTTTCCTATATAATGTGTTTGTGCAATGTGAGGAAATGTCATCTTACAGCTGAACCGTTTCATTCCTTTTACAGGAGAAATAGTATGTCCACCAACATCAAAGCGAGGACGAATTCAGGATCTGTTTGATAGCTCTCTACGCCGTAGAACATTTTTCTGCTCAGTCGTGTGGTTCACGCAGTCGCTAGGCTACTGGGGCGTCACAATGTATCTGCCGGAATACCTGAGTACCAAAGTTTCGGTGGGCATAGACCCCAGTCTGAATATGTTCGGCGTGTTTCTTGGGCAGATTCCGGGTCTGTTACTAGCTATGTTGTTAATAGAGCCCCACAAGCTAGGGAGAATAAAGTGCCTGCGATTTTACTCAGTTTTTACAATAATTAGTCTCCTCTTATTTGCATTTGTTGATATCAGCGTGTTGAAAGCATGTTTTGTTATTTTAGTGTACTTATTCATGGTGCCAATTTACTCCATACTTAACACATTCACACCTGAAGTGTACCCCACGGACACCCGCGGGATCGCCATGGCCTGGATGTACATGGTGATCGCGTTTCCGGGCCTGGTGACGTCGTTCATAGGAGCGTCCGTCCTCTCCACGAACATCACGTGGTTTTACCCGACCTTGTCGGCGGCTATATTCGCAATGCAGTTTCTGTTCTCATTTGGTCTTAGCATCGAGCCCGGCAGGCATGGCCTGCTGGACAATAAGTCTAATGCGGTTCAGCGCGAAGAGAATGGTATATCAGACTCGGAGGTGCGAGCACCGAAATCAGACGACGAGCTGCCGGAAACCAACGGAGTGTGTCACATGAACGGGTCCGCGCACGGGGCAACTTGAATAGTTCCGTTCCTCACTTAACTTGTTAAAAATGAATACTGGTACTCTTGGAATTGGGAACACGACGACAGTCGTCACATTGATAATATCGTCGTAGGTTATCAGAACGTGAGGGTTACATAAATATTGTTAAGAATAAGAAGCTACCCAAGACAGACGCTCTATGTTTGATACGGCAATCACCAACCAACTAAAGCGCCTGCAAATGCGTGCTTTCAGGTGTAGACAAAGATGATACTGGTACTTGTGGTATTTTTTCTAGTTTTAGGTTGAAACTAACGTTACGTGTTGTGTATTCATTAAAATGAGCACTAATAACATATTCTGATGGTTCAGGGATAAATTCATAGTATTAGAACATTGTGGCATTAAAGAGCAAGGTGAACGTCCATTGAAATTATTCATTAGAGGTTGTTGTTTTTTACCTAACAAGTAGGGCATTTTGTGTTTTACCTCACTCGCGTACTTTTTTCTGTGGCTATTTTCGTGAGTGCATTGAAGATGATAAAATATGCAAAGATGTTCCACAGATTTTATGGGAACAAAATATGCTCTTTATTTACTAGCATGTAAACAATGTTGGCTATGAAGCGTTGATGCAATTGCATGAGCACGGTATGTCCTCGTTCCTCGTGTATACATTATATAATGCGTGTATATACGTACGTGAATAAGCAGGGACGGTTTAACCCATTTATGCCTAGCATCTAGAAAAAAGGCCTTGGCCAACAGCGTAGACCCAGATGAGACGCCGCATATGCGGCGTCTCATCAGGGTCTGCGCTGTTTGCTTAAAGGAATTTCTGTAAGAAATATTCTAAATATAGAAATAAATATACTAAACATCCCTAATTTTGGAAATAAATTGATCCTATTTAGAAGGATGGGAGAGTCCACTAGGCATAAATGGGTTAATAGATATTCTGTTTTCAATGTCATTACACATCATAACAACGATGCAATGCATGCCCAATTATGACTTTGTTATTAAATACTGAAGTAAACGACATATTGGCTTGAATATATCTTTACATGCATGATTTTAACAACAATTTTTAGTTTACACATTTATATCATAAATATACATCTACACGCATTCGCGTTCATTACCTTTTGGTATTAGATTAAAAAAATATATCCTTTTAATGTTTGTTTACCGTAATGTTGTTTCGATGTGTCGTTGTGAATTAAAGTGTTTTTATGTCTTGCTCAATGAATAATATACATAATAATTAAACATACATAACCCGTTGCAGAATCGATTTTTTTTATTTCTCTGTTTGTCTTTCTCCGACATGTATCATCGTACTGTATTATATACCGAACACATTTTGTAAGTCTCTCGATAAAGTGAAAAATTAAATATATACAAAATCAGAACCACAACATAAGCTGGCTGATTTCTACCATATTATTCTGGCGTGTTGGCGGATTCGAAGAGCAGCAACAGAAACTTCGTTGTGCATGATGGGAATTCAAAATAAATTGCTACAAATGATAAGCATATCGATATTCAAACATGCATGTACCACCATTTTCATTCATGATTCATTACCATCGCCATCGTTATTTTTGTATCATGCTTACAAAATCATTCATTACTTCATTTGTTATAATTTGTATTTACAGTCTAGTTTAGTGTTATGTGTACTAACATGTTAACATATCAATAATAGTATCGTAATGCAATCTTTGAAAATAAACAGTTAAAAAAGTGTGTCCATATATTCCCTCTATGGCTAAAGTCAAAGTACATGTTCGTGCCCGAACAACAAAGTTGTTGTGCATAATTGGATTTCGAAATAATGGGTACAGATAATCATTATATCAATACAACATATGTCAAGGTCACAGTGGACACTTGGAGTTTTCGCATATTCCTTATATGGATATAGTGAAAGTACATGTTCGCGTCTGGTCCATTAGTTTGTCCTGCAACATACACTTTTGAAATTAAAGGGACTGTCTAACAGATAGAGCGTCGCACGACGCGAAACGATATTTTGGGAAACTACCAGGATTGCTTATATAGCTAAAAAATACATCCGCTACAAACATGAGCGTGGATGGTCGAGTGGTCTAGGCGGATAGCTTTTTACTCCAGGAATCCAGGGGTCGTTGGTTCGAGCCCTGTTGAGGGTTACTTTTTGTCCTTTTTTTAAAATTGTAGTCTTGTTTTTTTTTACTGGAGATTTTTAGTTCAAATGTTTAAATTTATCAATATAAAGCATTTAAAGCATTTAATGACAAGCTTCAATACATGCCAAAATCTGTTGGACGGCCCCTTTAAGTGGCAGAAATTATCATAATGTAAAGACGACGTGTCGGATGCAACAATCGTGTTGCTCGCTTCAAGGTCAATACAACAGTGGACACCTGAAGTGTTCGCATATTCCTTTTATTGATATAGTGAAAGTACATGTTCGTGTCCACCCATAACTGTGTCCAGCATAATGGGATTTCAAAAATAAGATGTCAAGATGAACATCAAATCAAGACCACGCGTCGAGAACAAAACAATGTTGCGCGCGAAAAGGTCAATGTTACATTTAACACTTTGAAAAAGTGCACATACCTTATATGGTTAAGGCGAAGTAGATGTTCATGTGTTCTGTCAGTGCTATTTCTTATTATAGTATTGGCATTTTTTTCTATTTTAAGACGACTTGTGTGCACCAGCTATGATGCTCGCTTAAAGGTCAATGTCACAATTGTGAAAAAGGCTTTATGTGTTGTAATCTAAAGAGGACTGGTACATACATGCTGTGTTATCTGCTGTAGGCTAGCTAATTTGGTAGAGCGCTGGACATCAAATCCGCGGATTCGATCCCCGCTCGGCCGCATAACTTGTTTTGGAGATTGGTCATGAAATGCTTTCTACGGCACTCCCCCCTTTTTCTGATGCAAGTATGACAGTTGTCAGTTACTGGCATATGTATGTGTAGTTAGTACTGGTAAACCAGCTAACACAAGGTAAGTGTGAGTTGGTTAAATGACCACCGTTATATGTCTGAACTGCTGTTGAAAACGGCGAAAACCTCAAACAAACAACGAAACGTTATTTCTATCACGTTACACTTTTCTGTACCCAGTGACATAAAACGGGGGTGTCTGATATGCGATCAAAAAACGTTCGCACGATGGTTACATTGCATTATAATTTTAAAATGATCCGACATCATGGTGCATGTTTTACCTTATACAACATAATGCGCCCTTAGAACTAGAAACACGTCTATCAAATTTGACGTCAACATGCATGAACATTTGGAAATATTTGTAAAACCTGACAAAAGGGCAAACAATTTACAAAATGAAACAGATCTCTAACAATATAGACAAAATATCAGGTTCATATTTAATTTCAAATGGAACTAAAACTCAATGAAAGTACAGACAGACGTATAAAAGGTTATTATGAGAAGACTGAAACATGTCAACGCGACACATACAACGTCATTTGAAACGGCAGAAATGTCAGTAAAATAGTGCGGTATATTGCTAAATGTCATATGAATGTTTTGATGTTTACATATTCGAAATGTGGCATAACTAAGTTAGTGATGCTATAGTCTATATGTACTGACAACCTAGATGGTCAAACTGATAAACCCTTTCCCTCTCAGAAGCAAAGTGAAAACGGCTTATGCAGCCAGCATAAAATCAGAACAGCCTGCGAGTAACTCGCATGCTGTTCAGGTTTTATGCTGTTTGCTGCTCATCAGTATCTTAGGGTTGAAAATACAGCCTTTAAAACATGATCTAGTAGGAAAGGTCTTTAATTTAATTTGATTTTCTTAGGGACTACACACATGTCAAAATGCGAATCTAAGTGGTAAACGGTTAATTTGATAATAAAACCGTGCGTTCATCACATTGGGTGAGGACACCAGACCATAGTTTGGTAACAATGTAAATGTCTGAATTCACATTGATTATATTCAATAACCAACCCATTCAGTATACCTACATGAACTCGCTTCTTACAGTTCGCACAGGCTAATCAGGGACGACACTTTCCGCCCATATCTTATTTTTCGTTTAAACGAATTCTCTTATACCGAAAATCCAGTTTAAATGGAAAGTGTCGTCTCTGATAAGCCTGTGCGGACTTCTCATGCTAATCTGGGATGACAGTTCACGCACATGCATTAAGCCCCGTTTTCCCAGATGGAGGTTCATATGATTAACCATATGTGTATGTGCAAAACGAATACCGAAATCAGCCCGACGTTAAAAGGACTTGTTCACTGAAATATACACTGGACAAAACTTATAAACAGTCCTATAGGTCTTAATTTTGCATGATATGTTTCGCATTGTGATAGAATCTCTCACATTCACAACCATGTTCTTGATTTCGGACAAGATCTTTATTTATTGGTGTTTAAGGTATGGAAGGGTTTATCCGCCACCCATTCATGTTGCAAAATGACAAGTACATATTGCTTAATGACAATTGTAGTTTACTTTATGCCAACACCATGTTGATATATTACAATTGGTAATACCCGCGAGTACATGCATGTTGCTAAATGACAATTGCATTTTGCTTTGTTTTATTTGTTTCAAAATAACTACGTCTTCCTTGCGTCTTTATGCTTTTTTT
>VMBQ01002414.1:92720-119137 GCA_007657795.1 Dreissena rostriformis
ATACAAATTCCAAAAGATTAACTGCACTTGTCAATAACACACACGCAGTAAAGATATATATGAAGTAAATATAAACTTATCAACATGCGATATTAAGATGAAATGTTTGCATAGCAAATGTAACTAGGTAAAATGCAAAGACCATGTATCAGAAAGCATATGACAGTAGTTAAATTGAGAATGTCATTTAACATAATGCAATTGTCAATAAGCAAAATGAAATTGTAATTTAGCAAAATGAAATTGTAATTTAGCAGCATGCATGGACTGGCGGATAAACCCTTCCATATAAGGAAGATGACCCTAAAATTTGAAATTCGCAAACGTCGATAATTTCATCAGTTATTTAATCCTGTAGCTTAATTTAAAATGGAAGAAAGCATAGCCTGCAAAATAAAGCAAACTGACATACAAACAGAAATAATAAATAACAAGCCATTTGTTTCACTTTTTATGACAACACTATTACTATGTATTTCCGTCCCCGTCAAGGATGACTGTTTACAACAAAATATTTTGTTCAATGAAGAAAGTGCTATGTACCCTTGGACCATATTCTAGTGGCGGACATTTGAATGGCGCGAACTGAGTGCACGAAAAACTCGAACCGGAAATAGAAAATGACCGACCGTTACGATTCAGTGATTCTAGTAAGAATAGTTCAGAAATATTTACTCGAATCGATAGTACGGGTCGACAAGTCAACGACACTTAAGAGTGAGTAGAGAATGCTGAAAAATAATGTAACTTATTTGACTCCGTTTTGCCAAACAAATGACCAATACTAATGCATTTACCAGGCATTGATATGAAATTCTCTTTGAACAATATTATTAAGAGAATTGAAAGAAGTCGGCATTCTTCTTAATGAGGATATTAAATGAAGCTTCTAATAATAATCGCTGACGACAAACGTTCTTTTAAACAAGTGTTGCCACGAATCGCCCGCCCCCAGGAAAACCCGCCTGGTGAACCTCTAGATGGTCGTTCAGGGCTCGGACGAAATGTACTACAATTTTCATTTTCTTTGTCCGGGATGAAGGGGAATTCCGTCGCTGATTGGTTAAAAGTATTTTAGTAACAGTATGTGTAATTTTAACCAATCAGCGACGTAATTCCCCTTCACCCCGGACATAGAAAATGAAAATGGTCGGCTGTAGTACATTTTGTTCGAGTCCTCGATAAACTTCGCGCTTTCCTATCGTTTGTTGAGTGTAATGCACGAATTGTTCGCGGGTAATTGTTAAATTTTGTTTACTTTATTGATTCATATAGTAGTTTGAGGTTGTAGCGTAGCGAATGCCGAAATTTTTTCTTTACGGAGGAGCGATTTCACAGTTCGGTTCGGTAGCATCCTGTGTCCTAGTAAGGTATTTGTGGCAATTTGACGTTCGCATTTTCATTTTGTGGGGCTCGATTGTGAAACAACGTGTATGGTCAATTAAAGAAATGTCCCCGGCATCGAATGAGACCGAGTTGGTGCTTTTCGGTGCATTATTGACAGAGCTACGGGGCTTTGTAGTTGATCTGGTCGAAAAATCGGTCAGCTAGTTGAGTCCCTTGTCTATATACATATTTTTTTTTTGGCTCAAAAAGCGTGGGGATAACTATGTTTACAAGAATGTTCAACATAACTGCTTAATGAGGTCGCGATAGTACCTAGATAGTTGTTAAACAGTAATTGCTAGCTAATAAACAGTCTTGATCGCTATACAATTAACATTTTCGCATTTACTTGTATAATTTTCTTTTATAAACGTGTGTTTATCTTCGTGCTTGCAATTGCCCTATTTAAAAGACTATGGAGAACCTAAGTATGAGAGAAATAAAATTGACTGACAATCTATAATCTACTGTTTTTTTAATCGTTGTATTAGTATGTGCTGAGAGGAAAGGAAGTTGTTAGTTACATAGCAATACGTGTTTTCTATTTGTGTAAATATATAGTTATTAATTAATGTAATAAAATGCTAATAATTTCCTGGGGGGAGTATGAACAACGTGTAGTCCTTTGTAAGTAAACGCGCGAAACGTCATGTGCACACAAAACGTTACATAATGTCAATTTTGTGTTCGCTTGTTTGGTAGAAATAAGTTTAAATACTCACGTTCAAATGTCAAGATATGTATTAAAGACGAGTTCTTATAATGATGTGATGAGAGCAAATTCCGAAATGTGTAATTAAAATGTATTTATCGTTTGCATAGTTATAAAGGCCATATTCGGATTTGATATATGAATATTATTATATTATTTATGTTAATATGAACTATTTATTGAGGTGAGTGTCCGTATTTACTGATATGCCTTGATTTGCATTACTGTATGTTTAATTCATTTTTTTTATAAATGTGCATTTTGTAATATTGTAGAGTATTGTCACCATTTAAGATCCCAGCACTCCTGCCTAATTAACATACTAAACTCACGAAAGCTGGGACGAATTTTGAATGATAGCTGCGATTTCCTTCTATTTAGTTGTTACTGAAATAATTTCAATTTAAATATTGGTATTGTTTTCAATCGTGATACATCGACTATTTCCGGATGGCTCCGGAAGATAGGCCTCGTGCAGATCAGTCGCCATCTTGTATTCATTTACCTTCCAAATGATGATCCGTCTTTTGTTATGAGGCTGTATACGACGCGGTTAAACTAGCGCTTTAATTTCTGCCGAGATTTTGATATAAAGATCACTGTAAACGTTCAGTTGTTTTGCAATTTGACATGTTATCCAAAAGATTAACTTTTCCAATATTATTTTGCCACGTTATTGTCCAAATTGAAAAATAATTTACGGTGTTTACAAAACTATCTCAACCGAAAGTGAGAAATAGATTCATATTAAATTTTGCGATGTAAACATTAATATTTGTTGAGTTTGAGGAAGAGAATCGAAAGCCACAATCCTTGGCGTATTTATGCAATACTGACTATCATTGCCGATTGTAGTACTGGCTTAAAAGACCTATGATGTCAGGTCATGTACACAGTCGATTGGTGTATAACGGATAGCTAAGGACTTCGAGTCTAATTTCAACGTATACATCATGCATTCAGTAATTAAACCAGTAAACCTCAAAAGACAAATGTCTTTCCTATGGAAACATGCCAGCGGTTTTAAATTTCCGACAAATATTATTTGTATACAGCGCGAATTTCATGGTACACTGATTCAGCCATTACCGGATCGCTTAGGTCTTTATCGGATTACATGTGTATCGTGTTATTTCTTGAAATTTGACCCAGCATTTGTAAAAGATATTGCAAGATATGTACATTTCCAGAAAGGAAATTCATTTATGAGTTTAATAAGACCGAGTTCATGGAAATCGCTGCACAATTGATGAAGAAATGGCTGTTCAAAGCGATGCACCCTATATTCGGGTCATTTTGAGTTGAATACCTTCACTGTCCTTGTTACATATATAGATTTTGGTTTCTGAGCATTTTTACTTTTGTAAAGGACACATAATACTAAAATATTACATCAATGAACATTATGTTTACCAAGCAAAATCTGCACAATTCAAGAAACCATACGTCTGCACGTTTCCTGTCGTCACAAAAACGGCGCGTACATAACGTGACCTTGTTTTGCTTTCGAAAAAAGAAACAGTTTTAAACATTGACACACGTCAACAAAAACATGAATCGACTTAACAATGATAGGCTTTTTGTATTCAATTCATAGAAAACTATAATCTTAACATAAATGAAAGTATTTTGCAAAACACTTTTAACCTATCCGTTTCTCACAAAAATCCGCTATACACCAATCGACTGTACATATTGTATTTTTATCAAATTAATGACTGGGTTGATAATTGATTATTAAACATATAATTAATGTATGAATTTGTTATAATTCGGTGTCTTTAATTTGTAAATGCCATATTAAAATTGTTTTTTAAGTAAATCATCATTTTGTGTGTGTGTTTTTTTTTATGACTAGAATTCATAATTATCCTTATTAAATATTATTAAATTATCACCATTATTTATTTAGATATACTAGAATTTGTTAATTGTGTTCAATAATTTCAATTATTGTCCACATTTTTTTTAAATAAAAAAAAATGTATTGATCAGGGTGGTCGTATTTTAGCATTATATAATATCATGTTGCTTCAAAAATGAAGATTTAGGAAAAGATTCATCATTTCATGAACACAACAAATAAGTATAAATGCTTACATGTTTAATTGCGCATTCCTCTACATATGCATGAGTTATAACTACATTTACTTGTCATTGATTATTACTTGCAAGATATGGCTTTTTACAGGTGAACTGGATTATGAACGACTGATGAGCATCAAGTCATCTCCTCTGTAATACCTTATGGGGCTCATAATCAGGCAAGATCACAATCAGTGAGAAAACTGCAGTGTATAAACATCCCTGGATTAAGACAATTCTGGATGACCAAACAAATGTTATCATTAAATATAAAAAAAAACTTCCAGTTTGATAAACATGTTTCATAACTTATGATATTCATGAACAAAAATTATAATACAAAAGTTGATACTCCCAATATTAACTGTGCCCATTTGATACTGTTTTAAGCTTCTCATTCTTTTCTGTCTTTAAATAAAAAATCCTATCCTAAATGAATATTTTTATTATTGGTTTCACACATACATATCTAATAATATGTTTTGACTTATGATCAATCGGTGTTAGTTAAACTAATAGATCTATGCTTTGATATTAGTTGCAACTATTGGAGCCAAAAATTACTTTAGCTTAAATCAGTATCACAGAACAGTAGAACTCCATACTTTTGTGCAAGTTTTTTTTAGAAATCAGGGATTTTTAGTTTACTGAGTCAGTCTAAATCCTTATGTAATTGGTGTAAAAAAGTGATGTTACATGTTATAATTATAGTGAAGATGCATCAAGGTTATAATGATAAATGTATATATATAAAGAAAGGATCAATTACAATGATTAACGTTGTAATTATTTCATTACTGTATGAAGGGATTTGGGCAGAAGTCATATTGTGTGCTTTAACTATACCAATAATGATAAACAATGTATTATGCGAATTTGAATTAGACATCAAACTTGGAATGGACATCATTTTTGTCATTTTCTAAAAAAATAAAACTGTTCATGCTATGTTCTGATTGTTTTTTTTGTAACACTCTGTCTATAGTTTTAGTTCAAAGGCTGATATTCCCAATGTTTACTGCTACCATTTGATACTGTTTTAAGCGTCTCATTTTTTTCTGTCTTAATAATTTCATTATTTGTTTTACAAAAATACTATATATATATAATAATATGTTTTGATCAATGATCAATCAATGTCAGTTAAACTTAAAGATCTATGCTTTGATTTGAGTTGCCACTATTGGAGCCAACAAGTACTATCACAGTAGTTTTCCATACTTTTGTGCAAGAAATTAAGAAATCAAGGATTATTACTTTATTAAGTCAGCCTAAAGCAAATGTTATTTGTGTAAAGTAGTGTTCTTACATGTTTATATTTATATTGAAGATGCATCAAGGTTATAATAATAAATGTATATGATAAAAGATATACATAAATGATCAGTAACAATTATAAACTGTGAAATTAATTCATAACTCTATGTATGCAGGGATTACAAGTCATATTCTGTCCATGAACTATACCAATAATGATATTATAAAACTATGTTTTATGTGAATTCGAATTAAGACATCAAACTTGAAATGGACATCATTTTGGTCTTTTTCTAAAACAAAAAACTGTACATTTTATGTTTGAAAGTATTTTTGTAACATTTTGTCTATACTTTTAGTACGATAAGCACTTTCCAAGACTTTCATAAAAAGTGGTGGCATGTTTAACAACTCTACTAAATTTATAAACTGTGTTCATCAACACATGGACATGTTTTCATTTATTGAGAATTTAAAAAAATCCAATTAAACAAACATTCATTTTTGTGTAAAATCAAATTGTACTGTAATGTCTGTTTTAATTATAGTTTGTCTAAATTAATAAAAACAATAGGTAAACAGCATATAACTAGTGTACAGTGTGGAAAAGGTTATTCCAAGATTGATGTTTTATAACAACTTCACATAGTGTGGTTAATTTAAAATTATATTGAACTGCACAGCTAGGTAGCTATATTTTGAAGTTATACCAATACAAAATGCATTATTTATATCAGGAGTTAACCATAGTATGTGTAATGCTTATAAATACCGGTAGGCATTGGTATGCCTACAATACTTTATTTAATGCACATGTGTATTTTTCTGTACCTTTTCTGCATTTATTTTACAAAAAGTGTATTACCCGTAACGAATTTTAAAATTTTCTTAAACACACACACTTAAATGCAATTTAACATACCGGATACTTATTTTCTGGTCAAGTGTATTTATTCAAAAGGAGAAATACACTTTTAACACACTTAAGTGTATTAATGCTCGGACTATGGGACTTGGCAGTAGTTATTTCCATATAAATGTATATTGCCAACTTTAGGCAGCATTGCTAATTAACTCTAACTGTGATCCTAATTTTTACTCTTATTTAATTTAATTCCCGAACTGATTTACTCTTAGGCAAATTACTTTGATACAGTAACCACCATTATTATTCAATTTGTGTTATTATTCATCTCTGTTCCAAAGTTTTACTTGATTGTTTTATGAATTCAAATACATTATAAAAAGATCAGTATAAAATGTAAAAAAAAAATATCCTAGAAAAAAATGACAGTAAACATAATTATGTGACTTGATTGAATCATTGATGATTCTGAGATTATATGGTGAGATTTTGGAATTTCGCATAGATCATGTGACCCATAATTTGTATAATTATTTAGTGAAATGCATGAATGGTTTCATATTTCAAGTGAAAGGCTTTAATGAACCAAATCAATCTGAATGTAATTTTAATTTTATTTTCGATACTGTTTTGTGTTGGAAGGTTTGAATGCAACATAGTTACTGAATTACATGGAATTTATTGAGTTAGTTGGATGCACATGCAGATACATCATGTTTTATGCAGAGGACAGTAGCCAAAAAGTACTTAGTTACACATGATCTTAAAGTAAATAAGACACTAAGTTTAAAACATAAATTATAACAGACAGACAGACAGACAGAATGTTTTATCGACGTAAACTTTACAGTTTTTTGTCATTTACAAAATAGTTATACATAGCATAGTGTCAACGTGAGTACAAATAAGAATATTTAAATATCATATTGATCGCGTAAAGATTATATACATACATACATGACTTTAGTTATTAAGTTATATACAATAAAGATTTGTTTTACAAATATAAATAAGAAAAAAAATAATATAGTATTCGTGTTTTGCTAGATTAACATATACGGATGATGAATACAATAATTTTGTTATGAACTTTCATAAAAACTTTTGGAGGATGAAAACCAAAAACATAGTGCAATTATTTAAACGTTAAACAAGACAAGTTGATATGAAACAAAAAAAAACTATAAGATGAAGAAAACTATGTTAGTTAACATTTTAACAACTTTGTTCAAGATAAGTAAAATTGGAACATGCGTTAAGACTATACATGAATTATTTGAAATATACTAAGCTATACAACATAGATAATTAAAATATAAAAAGTAATTATACAAAAATTGATTTTTGTTTTATAATTTACAAAATATGCAACAATAATATTTAAGTTTTGCTAGGCTAACATACAGATGATGAATAAGGTGAATGTAATAAGAACTTGTACAGACGAATGAGTTTATTTACCCAACAATTAGATGAAGGGAAATTAATTAGTTAATATTTGAATATCCAGGGTTTCTAAGCTATGTGGGGCTGCATTAAGGCTCTTCATATGAACTTGCTCAGGTTCCTTAATTGTGTTTTGTTTGAAGTACCCAAACATAAGTATATTTATATAACAAGAGATGTGTTTGTCAGAAACACAATGCCCCCTATTGCGCCACTTTGAAATAAAATTTCAATATATCATTTGGCAGGTTTAGAAATTATCTTCCCTGTAAAGCTTATTACTTCCCTTGGATTGTATTTTTTGACCTTTGACCTTGAAGGATGACCTTGACCTTTCACCACTTAAAATGTGCAGCTCCATGAGATACACATGCATGCCAAATATCAAGTTGCTATCTTCAATATTGCAAAAGTTATGGCAAACGTTAAAGTTTTCGGACGGACGGACGGACTGACAGTTCGACTGCTATATGCCACCCTACCGGTGGCATAAAAAAGGCTGTGCTGGCATATTTGACATGGTATGATTATCTGCCTTAAGCTATCAGAAGGTCCCAGTTTGATGCCCACTGGCACTGAGGAGAGTTCTCAAGATCTCTGAAGACACCTAGTACATGTGTATATTGGTTCTACCTAGGAAGTCGACTCGAGCTTCTCAATATGCCTCAGACTTTCGGTGTATTCTATTTAAAATAAATTGGTTAAAATTGTGATATTTAATGATAAAACTTTCATTGAAATAAACAGTCTGCAACATTTATATATTTTACCTGAATACCTGAACCATTCCAAATCCAATCTTGGTGGTTATTCAACCGCAAGTGAACTATGTCAATAACACCATAACTATGAAACACTAGTAGAGCAGTGTTCCACAGAAATGATGCTGATGATAATTCAGCATGATGATGAATGATAAGATATTTTCATTTCCACTAACAATTCCACTTCTAGTTCAAGGGCTTCGAACAATGTTGAAAATGACACTATTCCACTGTCGAACGGTACCACATATAAGTAAAGTTCTCTACTTTGCGCAATTAACATCGTATTCCGCTGTAATTATCAAGCTTCCTGATATAACATTTATAATTATCCTTGAATAATTCCATTCCATAAAGAAATACTTAAATTTTAGTCAATGGCATTGCTGAAAGGTGTTATTGAAAAAAGCTAACTCGGCCTTAAACATTACGTGTTGTTACTGAATAGTGCAGAGACACATATTTTATTAATCTATTGGTATATTTCTTTTTTAACTTCTATTGATTTACGCTGTGATACATATCGAAACTTTGTTTCATGTTTGACTTGTTTTCAATCTTACTGTCCGAAGTTATAAAATACTGTTTATTGGAATAAAGAGGGTGTACGCTATGATTACGCTGTAATCTGCCTAATTCTTCAGTACCGTCTTCAGTAGCGGTTCACGTGATAGCCAATATGGCGGCGGTCAATTTATCGATTCTGGGATTGTCTATAATTTAAACATTTTCTTCGGCATTTGACAATTGTTGATGTCGTTTCCCAAAAGTAGTTCATTCAATATGGCGACTGCTGAACCAGAGATTGATTAATGAAATAAATCGTCTGCTGATCCAGAGTGGCATTGTTTTGTGTGGGGGAATCCCGAGTACACGGAGGAAACCCCATCTGTCCGGCATGGTGACCACCAACCAAACACACAAGCTTCCGGGAACGGGTATTGAACCCGCATCGCCCAGGTGAGAAGCGCGTGTACCAACTACTGCGCTTACTGGACAGCCCTTGAATAACGCCGATGTGTGTAATTCGAAGTTTATGAGGTCCTTCCGCGCATGAGGCTGCATTATGTGTGGACCCGAAGTGTGTCCCAGTACTCCTGCCTAATTCACTATTTAGACTAACGAAAGTTGGGACACATTTTGAAAAAGCTATTTAGTTATTAATAAAAGATTTTAAATGTTGATGTTGTCTTGTGTTGTGTGTAGGGGGGGGGGGCAGAGTACCCGGGGGAAACCCCACTTGTCCGGTATGGTGACTACCAACAAAACTCTTAATAACGCAGTGGCATTACCATCTATTTAAAGTACGAGTATTACCGCGGCTGGGAAATACTCCATGATTCAAACCGTTTTTCTGTATACAAGGTATTTTTAAGTAAAGCTACAGAGTTCTCGGTCAGCAGATGGAGCGAGCACATCGCGATCGGGGCGAGAGTCGCCCACAGAGGATTCTCTTGATGACTTCTCGGAAGAATCGCCAAGCGGAACGCTAATGGTCAGTAGGTGGATAGTGGTTTTCACAACCTCGTCTAAAGAGGGTCGAATATGGGAACTTATGCGGGCGGCTCTGAGATTCCAGCGAGTACCGTCATCTCTCGAGCACGCCGTCCTCTACCGCCGACTCCCAGAACTTGGAAGAATCACCGAGTGGAATGGTACTGGTCCGAGGTGGATAGTGGTTTTCACGACATAGTCAGAAGATGGACGGAAGCAGCGGAGGTTGCAGCGTAGAGACGGACGGGGCGGACCTGGAGCAGCGATGCAGACCAGGACTTCGAGATGGTAACCTTATGGAGACTATGTAAGTGTCACAGGACGGCGTACTCAGTACGCTCAACGTGCTGAGGAAACCGTTATGGGTTTGTGTCGACGGCTGGGGACATCTAGAGCGGCCATAAAGGCGGCGCAGCGCGCTAGGAGCGGGAAGGAAATTTTTGTTTATTGTCAGAACTCCCTTGGCGGAGTAGCCTTGTCCTCTAGAGTGCGGGGCAACCAGACATGAATTGTCTTGGAATTGTCTACCAGTGCACATTAAGGTCTGATTGGCCAGCCGGGGTATATTTGATTTAATTTAATTTCTCAAAATTTAATTTCTCTCCTGAAAGGTCACATAGGGCAGGTGCGCACATACACGCAGTCTTGCAGACGCCGCGGGGACCTGTAAATAAACTCTGAAATACACGCAGAACAAACTATAGAGTTTCTTAATTGTGTTGCTTGAGCCGTTGCAAGTTCGTGCTATCCAGTCGCTATTGTCATTAAACGTATTGCATGCACGCTACAAATACACCAACGTACCGTCTTTAATATGTAACCATAGAAACAAATCGAGAGCGGCACATGTATCTATCTATTGACGTAGTTGCTAACACTTAGATGTCTACTTGAAATTTAACATGTTGGTTCAATGTGAAACTAATGTTACAACGATTTTTGTGTAACCTGACACTATCATTAATGTGGACAACTACATGGGATTATTTTTTTTGCAACTGACGTTACAAAGCAATACCTTGCAAGCTTGAAATCCGAGATACGGGTCAACGAGTTGATTTACTGATACGAATACGTCTTGTAACTACATGCAATACAGAATTGACAGTTGAAATCATCGCAAATATAATTCAAAGAATTCCTTTTTCGCGGCTGAATAAGGGAACCAGTTCCTTACTCCGTATTCAAGCCAATTAAGGAACTAGCATTTTCTTCCTTAAAAGATAAGTTTAAATGAACCAACGTGTACCACATATACATACAAATCATTGTTTATGTAGGTTGGCTATTTAAACTATTTATTGATATACCTTTCGTCTTAGTTTTACTTAACGATAACCCATTTCCTGTTTAGCGGCTTAATAATTTAATTAATAATTTACTTATTGAAACTGAATAAGGAACTGGCGTTTTCATACTTTTTTTTAAATTTAAATGAACCAGAGAGTACCACATATGAATGAAAATCATTGCATATGTAGGTTTAATATTAGAAGTATTAATTCCAATATATATTTTTACTGAGTTTTGTTGACTGATAACCGAGTTTCGCGGCTGAATAAGGAAATGAACCAGTTCCTTATTCCTTATTCAGCCGAATATGAAATTGCTATTTTCTTACTTAGACATCAATGAAATTGATCCACTTCAAAGTGAACCACATATACATGAACATCATTATATATATATATATATAGGTTGGATATTTTAAATACTTATTGCAATACATTTCTACTCCGTTTTAAGTAATGATAATCCAATTTAGGATAATCCAATAATCCAATTCAGGGGTATAATGACACTTCAACATACAATGTATATATGTGGGTGAGCGTCTCCAACGTCTCCAATATATTTCTTTATAACAACTATCAACAGTTGATCAATAGATATATAATATCTTATTTATTTAGACGAAATGAAGTTATATGCATAGGTTTTGTTATTTAGCCAATAAAGTATAAATTGAGATTTCCACATATACGTTGTATGCAGTATTTAATTCAATAAGCGGACACAGTAAAGGCAAAACCAAAAAAGATAATTATAACTTACGTATCTATACATTTTATTATTTTAGTCTATAAATTGAACTCATCTAAGATTGAAATAGAGCCATTCGTATTCTTCATTTAAGACACTTAGTCAGTTTTGTAAATTTTTTAGTTAAATACATATGTGATATTTTAAATGTTCATACTTTCGTGACCCGTCCTTCTTCTTTCGACGTGAAGGACGTGAACATCAGAATTCTTGTAGTAATTTTACTAAATATGTATACACGATGGAAAACAGGTCAGGTAAAAGATAAATAAAAAACACACAACAATAGTTATCTGAATATACACCTACACAATGACTGTTCTATGTATAGATGATGTTGCAATAACCTTCGTTTTTATATCAGTACAGGATAGACGCTTATCTACAATCAATTGTCGAACCTAATAGTGCATTTGCTCACACATCATTACTTGAATCAAAGTTTCCAGTCATGTTGTAGTGGAAATTTTTAATAGGTTAATGACTTTTATATTCTCTTTCTACCATTGAGAATTACAAGCCCATGCGTTTTCTCATCATGCATTGTTTTATATTAATTGAACAGCTTATATGTATTTTCATTATTTAAGTACTTCCATCATGTACAACACCGATGTAATGACTGGCATAAGATTCAATTTTGTTGCATTGGTTCATAGGTCACAATATCAAATATTTCTATCCGCATTCTTTCAACGCGTGGTTTCACAATTGTGCTGCCTTGGTTCATATTCAAACAATATGAAATATTTCTATCCGCATTATTTCAACACGTGGTTTCGCAATGGTCTTGCCTTGGTTCATAGGGAACAATATTAAATTTTTCCATCCGCATTCTTTCAACACGTGGTTTCAATCTCGGCACAAAGATGGAGATCAGTTGTAGAACCTCCATCCTGCATTGTCGGAACCAGAACACGTACAAGCACGGGTCAGCTGAGGCGTTGAACAAATGAAAGAGGTTTACAAAAATAATCGAATGCATATGACTCTTCGTAATGTGTAAGAACACAAAAGTAATTGCCACCAACATAATTGACAGTGTGCTTGATATGATGTAAACCCAAACTAACGCAGTGGATCGACCTGGTGTTCCTAATATTTCTTCAATCTGTCCCGGCACGCCGTTTATTGTCCCCATGGTTTTTATTCTGAATATTATAAATATGTAAGCTGTGTACGAAACACCAATCACAATAAAACAAATGGCGCCGGCGTGGTACTTCATGTGCGTAACACAAGAATCCGAAAATTCGTAGGAAAAGGGGTCACAGAAATTAATGTTGACTGTAGAAATGTACGAACCAAACATGATCCAAGCGAAGATTGATACATTTCTTGCCCTGCTGTATGTAATATACAGGATGTATATACTGCTGTCGGCAAACAGGATAAGTCGATCTAGACTCATCAGGCCCAATGTGATAAATTTTATCGGCATTAATATTGCATTAGCCGTCTGAAGTAAGCTTCTGGAGATAGCATCGTTCAAACTTTGTTCTATTATAAAACACAACGATGTCAGCACGTGGCACAGTATTAGAAAGCGCGAATGAAGCCTGCACAGTCTCAGTGTGCGTTTTGCTCGGTGAATGGCGTAGAACGCTACCGTGTTAAGAAGGAGCGGTACAGCGTTTGCTATTGCAAACGGAAGATCACTCGGATATCTGATGCTTGAAGATCTGACGTTCGTTAAATTCAAGATAGTTTCAGTTGTATTAATTGTTTCATTATTTTCAGGCATGGTTGGCGTTGTTTTATACTTGTATAATAGGAAACACATCCAGAAAAATATCTTTCAAGTTGAGAAGATAATCATGCATTTTCTGTATTTTGAAACATTCGTTTTGGTTCCCAAAAAAATAATGACACTGTGTTAATTTTCAGTATCAGACTATCAATTGCAAGCTGCTACGCAATATCACGAATTAACACTGTGCTATAATACACAAATCAAATATTTTTTAAACGTTTTTACTAGAAACATGGTGTTGAAACACCTTCATTTATGTTTAGTGTCTTAAGTACATATCCACAAAAAATTAAGAACTAAATATCAAATTACTTGCCCGAGAACACGTCTCTTCCCATACATCGTTTTATACATTTCACATTATAACTGTTACCAGGTTCGACTATCACAAAATATGAATCCGTTCTAACTCATCATTAAAACGATAGACCAGTTGCTAAGCGACCTATTGCAAAAAAGGCAATAAAAAAACAAAACCTATACTTATTCAGACTTGCACAGTGTACATTGTCGAAACACTAGATATTTCACATACAATTATGTTACAGAGATAAACATAGTAATTAAACAAGACTAATGCCAAGGAATATATGTCCCCTACCGGCTCCACCATTTTTTTAAGTATTTGTTGCCATAGCAGCCAGAATTCTTGACGTAGGAACAAAATAAAATGGCGTGCATGCATAATGTCCATATTGCCATCTATCCATGTTTCAAGTTTCATAAAAAAATATGAAGAACTTTTAAAGTTATCGCAGGATCGCAGGATCCAGAAAAGTGTGACCGACTGACTGACTGACTGACTGACTGACTGACTGAGTCACACACACGCACGCACGCACGCACGCACGCACACACACACACACACACACACACAGCGCAAACCATAAGTCCCCTCCGGTGAAACCGGAAGGGGACAATAAACATAAGCAGCATCGTATACAGTTACAAAAAGGGTAGGTAAATTACTTGTTATATATGGATGATTACTATTTGAAGTTACGTAACAACATTAGCAATATTTTTTCTTAAAACCAGAGCTTCTTTTACAAATTTGGCTATCTTAATAAGTTCTACTTTATTCGTTGTACCGGGGTATTCAGCCATTGGTGGAATTTATAAACAGAAGGCCTAATGTTATAACATTTCTTTAAATAGTTTTTTATAATATCAACGTATTTATGAGGACATTTACAAACAAAATTAAACTCATTTTCAACATCTAATTCGTTACAACAAAGTGAATAACGTTCGTTTCGTGTTATATTTTGACCAGCATATCCTCCAGTTTGAATTCTTAGTGGCAGGCTCGAAGTTCGGAGCTTTGTGACGTAGTTTCTTAGTGATTTAGGTAACAAATCTAAATTATTTTCGTAACCAAACGTAGACTTAAACACACGGTACATATCTAATGGTGAACTGTGGATGAGACTTTAATAAACTCATAAACTAAACTACAGTATCTAAAATAGAGCTATTTTCAACATATCGAAACCACTCTTGTTTATAGGTATCAATTACAACTGTTCTAAAATGTGGTATAAATATTTTAACATCGACGAAGCTTGGATTATTAAACACGTTCGCCAAACTGTAGGTGTCTAACAATAGTTTAACATTATATACCCAATTAGAACGACCGTTTTGACACTATTTTTTTTTTTTTTTTAATTTATAGCGTTTATGCACCTCCACAAATTACAAATTGTTTCGTTAGCTTACATGTCATTTTGTTAGTATACAATATAGTTTTTAAACAATTCAAACAATAGGGGTAAATAAAATCCATGTATTCCATTATATAGACACAATCATACAGTTCACACACACTCAGACACATACACAAATGCCATGTTATGATACAAAAAAAGTAAAATGTTTGGACTTTGCATGGGCTGGTGTCTCTTATAGAGGAAAAACCGAGATTCGCTTTATCAACAAAGGAACTTTAGTTAATAGCAATTTCTATATCAATAAGATATTGTAGCCGTTTCTTCGAAATGACGTTCCGAAACTGTTTCCAGAAGGTCGGAAATCATTGGTATTCCATCAGGACAGTGCCTCAAGTCACACATCTAAACAGACACTCCAGTTTCTTAAGAAGGACAAGGTCAACTTTATTGACCTTTACGAATGGATGCCGAAGTCTTCGGATGCTGCTCCAAAGGACTTGGGTATATGGGGAATCCTTAAACGCCATCTACAGAAGCGCAACGTTAACTCTGTTATAGGTCTTAAAAAAGGTCTTAAGGACTTGTGGAGAAAACTGGACCAAACTATTATTAACAAGACTCTTGAATCGTGGCCAAAAAGGTGTAGGCTTATTTACGCATGTCATGGATCTCATATTGAACACTTACTTCAATTAAGGTACTGTTGCAATTCTTATTTTGCGTCATTAATTTTGTTCAAATATAATCTGGGCGCCTCTTGTATCTGTATTATAGCTTAAACATTTATAAACAAGTTTATTTTGATTATACCCAAATACAATGGTATTCAAGTAACATGGTATAAATGCACATCGTGTATTTGGCTTTTTTTATAAATGGAAGTCCTGATAATCTGATAAAGGCCTTCACAGTTCTGACTAAACCTTCATAAAATAGGAAGTTAATTTTAACACCAATAAGATTTTCTAATACAGATTGTTTTAAAAATTCTCTAGAAGTGCACAATATATCTCTTTCATATCTAATTCCCATGCCATACATATTTTTATAATAATATATAATATTCATACCTATCTTAAAATTGTGGTAATAAAATAAAGGCATATCAAGGATATCTTCACACTAACTGACATTTTGTTTATTAATATACTCAATTTAACATGTAAGGACATCTCTCCAAAAACAATTTTTTAAACTTATCATAATTTTTTCAATGTATTTTTTTTCCTAAATTAAACATATTTTTCATATCAAACATAGAATATACTAGTTGGAAACATTTTCCATTACTTGAAACAATTTTCCTTAACCATGTCATTTTCATAGTTTTTTGAAAAGCATATCTCCTCCATCATCGTATGATTTAATAGCAATATTTTGATTTATTTTTGCGGGTCCATCCCGTACAAAATTCAAAAACAGGCTATTTATTTGTTTTATTTATTTTTTCTCCTGGACTAGGAAGAGCTATAAACAGGTGTGTAAAAAGGGGAAGTAAAAGTGATTTAACAACAGTTACCTTTCTTAGGGGTGTTAAACTTCTTCTCTTCCAAAAATTTATGATTTTGTGCAGCTTTTCAATTTTACTTGAGAAGTTTATTTCTATCATTTTCTTTAAATCAACATCAAATGCTATTCCTAAAACTTTAAAGTTTGTTGTGCCCCATACTAGTTTATATTTAGTTTTTATTGAGTGTATGCTATACTTTTTTGAGCCAATCCATATCAGATTTGTTTCGTCATAATTGATTTTTAATCCAGAACATAATGCAAAGTTGTTTAAAAGATCAAGGGTAGCTGTGAGGAAAATATCGGTGCCATCCAGTAAGAGAGATGTATCATCAACAAACTGAGAAATTTTATATTCAATATTGTCTATCACTATACCTTTAATTGCATTACAATATCTTATTTTAATTGCCAAAATTTCAGCACAAAGAATAAAAATATAAGAACTTATTGGATCTCCTTGTCGGCAACCCCTTTCAATTGTAATAAATTCTGATAAAAACCCATTGATTTGAATTGCCGTCAAGGTATTATGTAGGAAAAGTGTAATCCATTTTTTCAATGTTGTACCAAAATTAAAATTATCTTATGTTTTTCTATAAAATCAAATCAAGGGTATCGAACTTCTTTTCAAAGTCAATGGTCATCAAGAGTCCAGGGATATTGTTATCTTCTGTATATTTCATAATGTCATATACAAATCGGGTATTCTCACAAATATATCTGCCTATAATAAATCCTGTCTGATCTTTAGAAATAAGAGTATCAAGGATAGTTTTTAATCTGTTAGCAATAGTCCCAGATGCAAGCTTGTAAATAACATTTAAAAGCGTTAATGGCCTTAGGTTTTTCAGAAAATGTCTGGGTTTATTATCTTTAGGTATACATGTGATTATACCTTGTTTTTGAGAAACTGACATGGTTCCAGAGGTAAAACCATAGTTGAGGCTTCTCAATATAAAGTGACCTAAATCTTTCCAAAAAACTTTTAAAAATTCTGCTGTAAAACCATCCGATCCCGGGCTTTTGTCATGCTTCATATTTTTTAAAGTAATTGATATTTCCTTAAGTGTTAGAATGCCTTCTAATGATTGAGATTGTTCAGTGTTTAATTTTGTTGTGTTTATTCCTTTAAGGTCATCATGTATATTATAAGAGTCATTAAAAACAGACTTTTTATACAATGTTTTGTAATATTGGGCAGCTTCTTTTAAAATACAATGATTGTCAAATAGTCGTTGACCTTCGTCGTTTTCAATAAAAGGGATGTTTTTACTAGATGCATATTGTGTTTCTAAGTTACAAAAATATTTTGAGGGTTTTTCGCCTTCATCAATCCACTTTGCCTTAGATCTAATGAAAGCGCCTTTCATTTTCAAATTCCGTATGCCTGAGAGTTCTTGATGCAATAGATTGAGCTCTTCAATGTTTTCATTTGTTATTTTTTTTTCAATGTCTTCAATTTCTTTTAAAATATAATATTCTCTTTCTTTTCTCTTTTTGGATTTGAAGCTCGAATATGATATGGTTTTACCTCTGATCTCCATTAATAAAGTTTCTAAAAACAGTTGATCATTTATGGTAAACTGTATTAAATCATTTTCTATAGTATTAAGATAGTCAATGTTATACACAGGTAAGACATATTGTTGCTTAATTTCTTCAATTTTTTGTTTTATACATTGAATATATTCTAGGTCATGAAGTAGCGAATTATTAAATTTCCACAGGCCCTTTCCATGTTCTATTTTGCTAAAATTCAATTCCAAAGTAATAGGGGAGTGATCTGATTTGTAGCTTGCATGTATTTCCGATTTCCTGATAAACTGACTAAAAACATTTGTTGTTAAAAAGAAGTCCAATCTGGCTTGTTGGACAGTGTTGGGCTTTCGCCAAGTGAAACATTTAGCATCACCGTTTATGACTCGAAAAGTGTCTACTAGGCTTTTTTCATTGATTACAGAAGATAACAATTCCCTTGATTTCTTATTATTATTCATTGTTTTATAGTTGGCATAATCAATATTGACATCAAGTACTAAATTAAAATCTCCACATAAAATATAAGACTCATTTCCTATGGTCTCTATTAAACTAAACAGTTTACTATAAAACAAAGGAGTATCATTATTTGGTCCATAAAGAGTGCACAGAGTAAATCTATTGTTGTCTATTGTTAAGTCTAGAATTAATACATTTCCCTTTGTATCTTTTTCTTGGTTGTGCACTTTAACATTCAGATTTGTCAAACATTTATTAAATAAAATACATACTCCTCTTGAATTAGAAGTGCCAAAACTAAAATAGCATTCACCATCCCAAAGTGAGTAAATTTGTTTTTCCATTGAAGAAGTGAAATGACAATCCTGTAAACAATATATATGAGCATTTAGACTTTTTAAATATTTAAAAACATCAGCTCTTTTCGATACATCATTTAGACCACGACAGTTGTACGATACAATCTTTAAATTATCCATTATCAAAACAAAGGATTACATTTTCGTTAAAATACCAAAGACAACAAAAGCCGTTATCAATTACCGCAGTCGATACACAATACACAAATGCAATCAATACACAATACATGTTATCTTCATCCAAACAAACAAAAAGGCAATTAAAATATACTAAAGTTCGCAAACCATTTCTTAACTTAACACACAGCATGGCAAACATAAACAGATAAACAGAAAAAAATAAAGAACATGAAAAGAAAAGTAAGAAATAAAACATATGCAGTGTAGAAACAGTGCACGAAAAATTGCCCTAAATATAAGACATTAATATTTGGTATCTCAGGTTTTCAAAATTTAGTTTCGATATGTATGTATATTCATAATAGTGTTGCTCTACATAGTTTAAATAAGGAGTGCACTTTCCATGTGGTTGTTTTGTTAAGTTACTAATTTCACTCCATTATGTCCAATATAATTCATAAAAAAAAAATATGGTTTTCGTTCATGGTAAAATCCACTTTAGCTTTTAGGTTAAACATCAGATATATATCGTGGCAGCGTTAACAGAAATGCTATGATATGCAAAAGAACAACAGCCGTAAAGAAAAAAAAAAATGTAATAACTAAGTTCTAAACTATACATACAACAAAACATGTATAAAAGTACATAAATACGTTAAAATGTAGAACGTGTGCAATTCACTTTTAACTAGTTGGAACAGACTATACTATCCCAATAGGCACGTATTTTATGACCTGGAATAAGGACAATGAGTGTAAGTCACATAGATCTCAATACTGTTTGTTTTCGATTAAAGATAAATATTCACGTACGGAGAAAATATCTAGCAACTATATAATTAACAATGTTTAGTGTCAACATTGTTCAGGCAAATAATGCACAGAAGAGGACATAACAATCATAAGAGCATTCTCATTGTAAACTGGAAAAAACTAACGTAAACAATTCAATAACCTCGGACTGCTAATCCCCCGCATTATGTTTTTACCGTTATTGTAAATTGCGGTTATTGCGGAGGCGTTCCATTATGTGGGTCGTCTACAAAACATACACTGGTACAAATATTTTTCAGATAAACAATTATAAAAAATTGAAAAGATTATGTTTAAGAAGAGAATATTAGTTTTCATTTTTTTTTATATATATAACTATATAGGCTGTATGTTTGCGTTTAAAGAATTATATACATGTATTTTATAGTTATACCCATTAGTTTTGCACGTTATAACTTTCGATGGTTGAAAAAGTTCAGTACAGTTATTCGCGGGAACACGTGGAACTTTAGGAAGCTAACAGTGTATTGATACAATAGTGAAAAGTACTTTAGCTTATAACAATGGGATTTTCACTTCAAGTGCATGTTGTTTTTAAGAAACAAAAGGTATGCGCAAAAACCTCTGCTTGCCGTTAATGGATTTGTTTACACTACAAAAAATATACAGTCGAGAGTTAGTTACATTGATCCATTTTACAACTAATAAAAAACTGTTTGAGATCTACAAACTAAATATTGCGAGTGGGTTAAAATGGCCTAAGGATGCGATAATTAAGAATCTAGTATACTTCATAGCTTAAACTGTCTAGCAGAGCAAATATCAATATGAGCCGACAATTAAGCTGACATAGCACTAAATATGAGCAAAATGACAATTCGCTTATATAAAAAAAAAACATAGCATAAACTGTCTAGCAGAACGCACTTCAAAGTAGACCAACAATATCAATGACGCAACACTTAATATGATCAAATTGACATCATCATATGCTCGTTATTGTGATAACTAGTAGATACCTTACCGTACTATGCTTAAGATGATACGTTAGAAATGGTATACAACAGTTAAATTAGTTTTAATATATACAATAGAACGATGAGAAAAGAGTATTCTACAATTTGAACAAACCAATGTTTGTAATGTGTATATTATGTTTATAAATATAAAGTTACACGTAGGACATGTATACAACAGTCAAATTAGTTTTAATATATACAGTAGAACAATGTAGAGAAAAGGTATTACATATTACATTATGTTTATAAAAAGATGAGATGACGTTACAAATTGTGTATAACGGTTAAATAAGTTTTAATACATACAATATGACGGTGAAAAAAAAAGTATGTTACATAAGAAACAAAAAGATGAGATGACGTTACAAATTGTGTATAACGGTTAAATAAGTTTTAATACATACAATATGACGGTGAAAAAAAAATATGTTACATAAGAAACAAACCAATGTTGAATATCATCGTGCTGGACAGTATGTTATACAGTAAGATAAAGTGTATAGTACATACCGATTGGTAAATATACAAAGTTAATGTCCACAATTTGTAGGATCCTCCATGAGAAACGTAGACAATATGCTAAATTCTGGCTCCCGTCTGAAACTGCCTGCCTCGGTTCCGGTATTCACTGATCGAGTTATTAATGTTATCAAAAATGTCAAACTTAATCCTTTCTTCTGAGGTGGTTTGTCCGAACACAGAACCATTGAAGAACCAAGCGTTTTTGATATCGGGATGTAGAAACAACCTACTGATGAGTCCTTGGTTTCGCTTCGTCACATCATCTACGAGCCTATGTCCTTTTGTCTTCATCGGAGTTCGCTTCTTCATAATCGCCGACTTTGCGTTGTTGTTTCGTTGTTTTACGATTATTGGTCTGGTTGTCCCTTTTTTATGAATGGCAATAATGTCTTCGGGCATCAGGTCAACGTCTGCTGTTGTCTTAAGGATTTTTGAAACGGTGTAAATGAGAATTGTTTCGGGTTCGTCGGATGCTGCACTTATATCCATGATTTTACATTGTTTTTTCTAGAGTACTGTTCATTGTAATTCGCTAGCCTCAGCGCTTCTCTGCTTGTATCAAAACATTTCTCAAATTGTGATTGTAACTCGAATATTGCCTTTTTGTTATTTGTCACTAGTTCTTATATTAAAGGGGAATTTAAAGAGGAGCTGTGATAAGCCAAACATCACTGCTCAATTTTCCCGCCCAGTTTACTCATTTAATGCTTGTATATAAATTGATTTTAAAATTATGTTATCAGTTTGAATAAGTTTAAACCAATATTTAACCATCTTAACATATCTATGAATAAATAGTGGGTATCTTCCTAACTCGCCGAAACTACAGCATTGCAAACAGATTGCTTCACGTTTGACAATAGTTTACAGAACTTGAAGTGTACCCTTTCCCATTCCATTGACTTTGTTTCACCCCATTCCTCACATGCGTAATTCAGTGTGGATCCAACAATAGCTGGAATTGTGTGTTTGGTTTCAAGTCAAACCCTTTACATTTGTTAAATACAATATTCATAGCTTAAAGTTCTTTCCCACATAAATATTCTTTATTTAAAATGACCAGTATAATTAAAAACGATTCTCAAATAATTAAAATCATTTACTACTTCTATTTGCTGACCTTTAAATGTCCATGTTTTAGATGGAAATAATCTACCCCGTTTGCGAAACACCATTATTTTAGTTTTATCGGTATTTATATCCACAGCATTTACACTACTTTGATGCAAGATCAAAGTGTTTCTGCACCTCCCCGTGCGAAGTACCAATTATGGCCATATCATCTGCGAAAAGCAACAAAATCAATACAATGCCATCAATACTTAGGCCGGAGGAGGCGTCATTCCGTAAAAAAAAAACAAGTCTAAGTCTTCTTTAAATAGGGAAAACAACAAAGGGGACATAACTTCACCTTGCCGTATACAGCATACATGTAGTTAAAATATTATGAGTATGATGAACAATGCTTAACACATGATTTAACATTTTCAAACATATTTTGTATAATTCTCAGCAAATTACCTTCTATGCCGGCCTTGTATATTTTCAGCCATAATGCATTTCGATAAACATTATCAAAGCATTTCATCATTCAGCGTATATAAATTAAAGCCTTTTATTTTCATTGATATATTTTTGAACCAGGGACATGAGAATGTATTGGTTTATTCAAGATACATAAGACATTACAGTCCATGAGTACACATGTATGTTCAATATATTCATACAAACAAAATGCATGCAAGTTGTCAACAATAATTACTAGTTCATGGCATGAAATATCATATACAAACTATATTAATTTCTATACATATATTGTTAAAGGATACATGTATTTCAACATAATGTTAACATAAAGCATTATTGACAGCGAGTAGTCAACTTTTCTGACATGGATATTACTCAAAATGATATTTATAGACATTTCTTTGTATAAATGCTTTGGGAACATAAATTGCTAAATTTCTGTTAATTGTTTGGTTATCAGATTGCATTAACGCTTTAAATTTTGGAATATTTGGTCTTTTCCAGTAATATTGCTTTCTGTATTTTTTTCTAATATCATTGTATAAGGAACATTAAAAAACCAATGAAATTCAACCTCCAAGACATTGCAATTTTGACATTTTCTTTCCTGGTATGGTATAGACTCTGGTTTATGCCATCTGCCTGACTCTATTTCCAATCTTATGTGAAGATACTCTTAGTCAACACAGATTAAACCTTAACTTATCAATAGTAACATAATTTAAACAAGGGCTGTTTGTAAAACATGCATGCCCCCTATATGGGCTATAAGTTGTAGTAGCAGCCATTGTGTGAATACGTTTTTTTTTGTCACTGTGAACAACGGTGGTGGTGGTGGTGGTGGTGGTGGTGGTGGTACCCCCTTTTCTTCGAAAGGGGGCATAACTAGGTAGAGATAATGCAACCTTAATTTCATTTTTGCCCGAGGTTTATTGATACAATGCATTACAAAAATGCAGTTAGCCTTACATTTGGTAAAATTTAAATAAATTACAATGGAGGCAAATGCTGTAACAAAAAGAACATGCATAAACGGTAGTTGTTTCCCTTGTTTGAACCATGCTAAATCATTAAAATGCCTATTTCCAGTAACTGTGACCTTGACCTGTGACCTTGACCTTTGACCAAGTGACCTCACAATCAATAGGGGTCATCTGCGAGTCATGATCAATGTTCCTTTGAAGTTTCATGATCCTAGGCCTAAGCGTTCTTGAGTTATCATCCGGAAACCATCTGGTGGACCGACAGACCGACATGAGCAAAGCAATATACCCCCTCTTCTTCGAAGGGGGGCATAATAAGGCTGAAATTCAAAGAGAATGTATATAGCGTCAATTGTTGAGATCACTTTTCTGAATCCGAATTGGGCGTCCGAAATTATATTTATGTTACTGCAAACATTTTCTAATCTATTGTTAACAACCGAAGTAAATAGCTTAGATAACAACTTGGAAGAGTAATCTCTTTCTAATTGTTCACATCAGCTTTATCACCTTTCGTATGTAAAGGGATTATACAGGTAATACCTCCCGCCCATTTCTCGGGGAAATGACCAGAGTTCAACACAGCATTAAAGAAATCACACATTTGCAACGCTGGAATGTCAATACATTCAATCAAATATTCGTTTAAAATCAAATCACTCTCATATGCTTTGTTGTGTTTCCATCGGTTTACACACAATTTAATCTCATCAACGGTAAATGGCTGATCTAGTTCGGGGAAACGCGAATTCGGCAAATTGAAATAATGAGTACTGCAAAAATATTCGGCCTCATCATTAACACAATCAAACAAACCATGACTAATACCAGTGATTTTTATTTTGAAAGTTTTTCAAAGGGATATTTTGATTTTTAGTTTGATTATTTGATTGAGAGTATTTCCAAAATTCTTTTGGTTTACGATTTTTTAAACGTTCAATCTCATTTGCCTTACTTCTCAAAAAGTGTTTTTCTGTCTATTGATAATTTGTATGTACTCGTTTTTACATTGGAACAATTGAAGTCTAGTGTCTTCCGACTTATTACAATTAAATTGTTTTAGCAGAGAAACATAATGACCGTGTGCCATTTTACATTCCACGTCGAACCAATTAGCAGGTCTAACAGCGCTACACTGTTCAAATGTTTGATGTATTGGTTATTACATATTCTTTGAAAAATAAAAGAGTTGTTCGTCATACCGATTTTAGCGCTAATGTGTAAGCCGTTTGGCGGTTTATTTGTGAGTCGGGTTGCACAGCTTAGTTTTGGCGCTAAATAAATCTGAGGTGTCGTTTTCGTCAGTTTAGGTGTTGCTTTTTTAATTAGGAATCGACTTCTGGGGACAAGATACTGAACAAATATCTGGTTAACCGATAAAATGCTTTGATTGGTTCTGATACCTAGAAACAACCAAATAGAAACTTTGTACCAAACGCAACACCGTGTAGACTTTTTTTTTGTATTAACTGAGTTTGTGATAACACCCTGTTGGACTATTGTAATTAGATTAAATTCACACAAGGGACAAAATTGTCACAAAACCAGGTTTTCAGTTGAAAACAGTCCATTTATGGCCATTTTTGACCTTCAAACTCAAATTGTGACCAAGACCTTGGCGATATCGGCGTGTATCTTTCGCGCGACACACTGTCTGATGATGGTGAACAAATGTGCCAAACGATTTTAAAATCTGACAATAAACGACAAAGTTATGGCCCGGACAAGCTCATTTATGGCCATTTTTGACCTTGAACTCAAAGTGTGACCTTGACCTTGGAGATATCGACGTAATTATTTCGCGCGACACACCGTCCAATGATGGTGAACAAATGTGCTAAATGATTTTAAAATGTGACAATAAATGACATAGTTATGGCCCGGACAAGCTCATTTATGGCCATTTTTGACCTTTGACCTCAAAGTGTGACCTTGACCTTGGAGATATTGACGTAATTCTTTCGCGCGACACACCGTCCAATGATGGTGAACATATGTGCCAAATGATTTCAAAATCCCTTGATGAACGACATAGTTATGGCCCGGACAAGTTCATTTATGGCCATTTTTGACCTTTGACCTCAAAGTGTGACCTTGACCTTGGAGATTTTGACATAATTCTTTC
>VMBQ01002414.1:124782-140562 GCA_007657795.1 Dreissena rostriformis
TATATATATATATATATATAGTCTTATTTTCCAGTTGTCATATATATATAGAGGAGATCTTTTTTAAATCATCGTCACGTGGTATGCTATGACGGCAGAGATTTGGTCTTAAAGATTCAAAAGCTATAATCCGAAGTTATGCAATGTCTGCGAGGACTAACCTAAAGCTCTTATCAGGACCAGTCCGATATCTTCGTGTGGTCATAAGATATGATCGAAACCAAAACAATCTCTGCGAGGTCTAACCGTAAGTTATTATCAGGACCAGTCAACTATCTTCGTTTGGTCTTAAGATATGATAAAAACCAACCCAATCTCTGCTAAAAGTAACATCGAGCCATGATCGGAAACCGTATCATCGTGGAGGAGTTACCTAAATCTAAGATCGGGACCTAAAAGATTCTAATCTCTACAAAGAGGTAGCTTTATCTTTCGTCGCCTCAAAATTAAATTTCGTCATCTACAAAAATCGTGCATATTGTTGTTAGAAAATTACCCAGATGGATTTGTCACATGTTGCCCCATTTACCCGACCCATTGTTTTCTAAAATGAAGCCCCCATTTCGAAGTTTCTGATCACAACTTGAGCTTACTAGACGATTCATTTGTAAGAATTATGTCAAGCTACATGCATGTTCCAGAGAAAGTGAATCTACACGTCAAATTAAAATAAGACCAATCGAAAAGCAACTTGTCAAGTGACTTGCTAAAACATTTTAAAAACAGTTATGTCTTATATGGTCTATGCAATCGACCCTAGCTATGTTATTAATGTCTTTCATACGTGGGAAGTAATCGTTTCATTGAGTGAGAAGTAATTCATCTACACACAAGATTAATTTTAAATGTAAGCATCACATAACATATTTACGTCTTCGAATACATTTTACCTATGGTTCACACGAGTATTTGGCATGTATATGCTTAAGGAAATTTACAGACACTAAATGGTCATAACGCGCATGATAGAGCTGTCTTTAACATTGTTGTTTAAGCAGGTTATTGTTTAACTATGCAGCAGCTAGATCTTTCTAAAGGTTTGTATTTTATTTTGTTTTCTGTTCCACACAAATGAAATATTTTGATAGTTCACCTAAACGCATTTTTTTTCTTAGTATGCATATCATATTGTCCTTTCCTTATCGCCTTTCGTTGGTTATGTTTAATGTTGATCATTTAACAGATTTTGGCATGTATTGAAGCTTGTCATTAATTGCTTTAATTGCTTAATATTGATAAATTTAAACATTTGAACTAAAAATCTCCAGTAAAAAAACAAGAATACAATTTAAAAAAAGGAAAAAAAGTAACCCTCAACAGGGCTCGAACCACTGACCCCTGGATTCCTGGAGTAAAAAGCTACCCGCTTAGATCACTCGACCATCCACGCTCATGTTCGGAGCGGATGTATTTTTTAGCTATATAAGCAATCCTGGTAGTTTCCCAAAATATCGTTTCGCGTCGTGCGACGCTTTATCTGTTGGACAGTCCCTTTAATATAAATGTTCGTTATTTGTTCATAACTCATTGATGGAGCTCAAAAACTTAAAAATGGATTTTTCCATTAATCCAATCATAAGTTATAACATTCTGAGCTTGTATTGTATTTAAATTAAATTTAATTTAAATTAATGGTGTCCACTGTAAAGTCACACAAGGTTACATGGTCTCATTAGCGGACAGGGGAGCTCCAGACCAGTCTGCGTAGTTGCGCAGGCTGGTCTGGAGCAATGCTAGCCGCATATTGCACAATATCTATTTTCGCATGACGCGGTTCATATGTTTATGTTACGTGTACTGTAGTACCGGGTGAAAGAGAGATCCAGCCACCGCCATGGATGTGAATGATGCCTGGACGGGGCGAGTCACGTACTTCGGCCGGGCGGAACATGGTAACCTCGACCCCCTCTATTGTAATCGTCTCTTCCTGTAAAAAAAAAGTTTTAATTTCTTTAAAGGGTAAGTTTCACATTAGGTTTACAAATACATTTGTACATTTTGTTGTTTTCTTTTTAAACTGACAGTCCAATCCACTATATATATATATATATATATATATATATATATATTATAATCATGACAACGACGATAATGGTGATGGAGGTGACGTCAATGCTGTTGTTGCTGATGTTGGTGTTTTGGCAAGAAGTAAAATGCAACAGTAATGGTAAAACATATTATTATTATTATTCCGCTTTACCTACATTCACATCTGCGGCAGGTCGGTCTAGAAGGTAAATGATGTTATAAAACGAGTTGCCAGTCTGCACCGGGTCTAGACCGATAAGTTCCCCCAGATAAGTCTGAAATTGTGTTAAAAGTTCAGAATTAAAAAAGCCAAGTACAGTCTAATATTGGTATATAATAAATGAAATTTGATTAAAAATTGGTGATATTCATTGACAGAAACATGATGCCACACAAAACACAATAAAACAAACAGGCAGAATAAAACTCTAAATACAATATGATATTTTATTCTTATACAGGCAAACATTTTCAATATGAGCAAATGCAACATTTAGTTTGAAAGGTATACATACTGCAGGCATAAAAGTATTAAACTAAAATTGATTTTGCATTCGCAATTTTCGCCAATTTTCTAAATATTTGTAATTGATTTCAAATATAATTTTTATCATAACACAAACAATCTAGATGCCGTGTAAACACTCTTTTATTCAAAGTAAATACATAATAAAGCCATTTCTCAGGTACATAACAGACGCCATACCACAAGGTCTTGCAACTTGAAAAACAGTCCAACGACGGTCTTTGTGCCACGATTACTGGCCGTTTCTGGAAACCTCGGTCGCACATAGATTGCCAATATGACGACCACGAGTGACGTAAGAGCTGCGTTCCTTAGCAACGCCATCTCATCAACCAATCAACTGCCAGACTTGTACAGATTGACAGTGGCGCGTGCTGGAAAATATTTAGTTTATTTTCCACTATGTGGGTTTGGGATATAGTGTTATCACCCAGGGTGTCTGATTCGATGACCCGTTTCATGTAAATTACACCCGCATGTATGTAACACTGTACTCGTCTCGGTGTATTATAAGAAACTTTACACTTATTGCGTTCAAAAGATGTGTTGCAAGACACAGACCAGCAGACATGATGAAAAGCCAGTGTTCGAAAATTTTAGATAATACTTAAGGTTAAAACAGTGTTACGTAGGTATGCTTCTGTTTATTATAATTATGTTCTATAAAACTTTTGTATTGTGATGGGGTGGACATTCAGCTTACGTACATTACCAGTTTGTCACAAGAAAAGGACTGTTCGTTTCAGTGGACAAACGCACTAAGTTTACCGACAATTTAAAATATTTATCTGTCTCTGATAGCGAGATAGTAACCAACAGCTATTACTAAATCACTTAGTTTTCCAAACAAAAGTTATGTTAACTGAAATTCTTAAAATTTTGAAAAACATACGCATGTACTATAAACCTCTCCGGAAAATGTCAATTTAACTTTTTGAACTTTAAACAATGTTTATCCGAAAGGTGCCCACATCGCTATAAATATCACTATGGATCAGCAGACGATTTATTGCATAAACCTGTCTTGTGGAGGATTCCGTAGATGTATCAGGTCAAAATATACTAAATAGTTTCCTTATAAGTTATATGTTTCAATGTAAAAGCGACAACTTTGACCGAAAATAAATACAACATTTTGCACATAGAGACCCCCATAACCATACCTTTTCTTAACGGGCATTCTTAGCTGAATCGATTTAAGCAATAAAAAAGATATGTCATGTTCAAACCAAAAAAGATTTCGACTCAAATCAAAATCGACTGTTTTGCACCTTCTTTTTTTCTGCCGTTTTCTAGTGGATTGTAACCTTTTTCAGTGCCAATTTTTACTTTAATCTCTAACTTTATCCTATTTCAGGGATTTAGTAGTGAACACCTATGCTTACCCTAGCAATATCTCCAGACGATAAAACCAGAACAACAGCCTAAAGTGTAAAACATGCCTTCGAGGAAGAGTACAGCCCTTCATGACTCGATTATTTAGTATATTGTTACCATCACGATTGTGTAACCGCCCGGTGCAATACTGAAATGATTCAGGGGAGGTAAACGCTATTTAATCTATTCAAATTCTATAAACAGGATTGTGTAAGTGTAGACGAGTTAAACTAGCTATATAAAAAAGTATACATGTATATGAGTTTTCGTGAAGAAAAGGTTTTGTTAATTATTTCAAAAGTAAATAAGAAAACAAAGCAATTTTGCTTACCTGATTCAAAATATAATCGACTGTTGCAACGCTCGATATGGTCGAACATATCAAAGTTCAAAGTTTCTTTTACCTACACAACTTAATATAACTAGTAGTGCGAAATGATTAACCGCTTGTTGACATACATATACACTAGGGTTTTGAACGAGCACGTTACTCTTGTATTTAATCCGAACACAAACACAGGTCATAGCTCTAACAGTGTTTTGTTTCAAAACAAAACCTATGGCGTTATTGAATGATGGGCCTGTGTAAGAATTTCGTATCTATTTATCAAGTTATCAGTCGCGGAAGCAATCAATGGTGGCGGTGATGATTTTCGTGGTGGTGGAAGTGGTGTGTGGTTGTGATAGGGAATAGTTAGAATCGAATGTCCATCCATTTCAGAGCATAAATTATATAGAAACTGCTGTTTAAAAAAACAACAAACGACATTGAATTACCATCTGAAGTATAGTTAACTTTATGCTAGCTACTAGTTGATACTTAATTTAAATTATTTCTTACAATATGAAACAATAAATGACCGAGTTTATTTAAGAATAGGGATGTATGCAGAAATCTTAATCCACTAGTTCTTCTTGAATGCTTTGAGCTTTTATGATTACATACATACATCTCTAAGTTCTTCCTGGTAAAGGCAAAAATCATGCACACACATATGTCCCATGTATGTCTATAAAATCGAGTTCAATCAACCTATTACATCGCAACAAACACAATACCTTTTAAATCGACCTCCCATTGCATGTCTTTTGTGGATAAATACTAAAAACTCGATAAAACCGTTTTCAAACCGAAAGCAGGAAGTTTTGAATTGACGAGTATAGCAAAGGAAAGTGTCTGCATGGTGGTCTGGTCGTATGCTGGCAGCTGAAAGTTTGTAGTGTATAACAGTGTTGTTTGAAATATTACACATTCTTATGACAGTGATTTCGTTGCTTAAGGTGTATTGGTACATGGTGTTAACACAGCGCACGCAATAAATTGTTCCAGTTTTCCTTTGGGTAAAATTGACATATTTTTAAATTCGGTATCTCTCGGCATTTTCAATTGCGTACATGTAGATATTTTCCGGAACAGTCTTCATGTATGTGCGTTTGAAACTTGGATTACTTTCATTATTCTTAAAGAACACAATGTAACGTTAGTTGTTTTAATTTGCGCAAAAGGGACATATTTATTATATTTTGTGTTTATTAATGTCACAAAACATTGTATGTATCTCATATAGTCGATTAAAATGCCGCCTGGATTCCAGTCTGCGAGTTTACACGAAAAAAAGCTTTACGGGTTGCAACTCCTAGCGACCTGGAGGGTCAGCAGCCGGGAGTTGGATTATTGCAACTACTAAATCCACTGTTTTTTTTGTCATGCAAATAAATGAATTACTTAGATACGCAATATATTAAAAAAACAAAACAAGCATACGAACAGTCGAAAAAAAAAAATACATTTAGTTGCAATATTATCTTTCCCATGCAGTGTGTCCCAGCACTCATACCTATATAATTAACTTACGAGACTCACTAAAGTTGTGACACATTTTATATTATAGCTAATTCCAGCTATTTCCCAGTAGTTGTTACTTAAAAGATTTTCAATTTTGATGTGGTCTTGTGTTGTGTGTGTGTGTGGGGGGGGGGGCGGAAAGCTCGAGTACCCGGAGGAAATCCCACCTGTCCGTATGGTGAACACCAACCAAACTCTTTAATAACGCAGTGAAGTTACCATCTACATATAGAACCGAGAATTACCGGGACTGGGCATTACTCCATGATTTAAACCGCGATGACCTTCTCTTTATACAAGGTCTAGCTCATTGTGTTGCTTGAGACGTCGCAAGGTTGTGCTTTCCAGTCGCCAGTGTAATAAAACATATTGCGTGCACGTTATAAATACACCGACACACAGTCTGTAATATGTTACCACGGAAACCATTCGAGAGCAGCACATTTATATATCTATTTACGTAGTTGCTAACACTTGGTAAGATGTCTCCTTTTTGACAAACGCGTCATTGTCACATTTGCGAAAATGCTGTAATGGATACACAGTCATGTGCATGCACATGTTGGTTCAACGATTTTTGTGTAAACTGACACGATTATTCATATCGACAACTACATGGTATTCATTATCTAGCAACTGACGTTGCAAAGCAATACCTTGCAAGCTTGAAATCCGAGATACGGGTCAACGAGTTGTTTTACTGATAGAAATACGTCTAGTAACTACATGCAACAAAAAATTGACAGTTGAAACTACCGGTATCACAAATGTTATTTTCAAAAAGAGCTTTAAGGACCGTAGAAGTAAAAACGTTCCTGAACATATGATATTGCATACACTTAGCGGCCAACAGGCGCCCGAGAATGTCAACAACCTTATGAAGACGTACTCTCCATGTCTTTACAAGTTTAACATCGACGGGGTAAATACATGTGCTTATTAAATCAAGTGGGCCATGGGCCCTACGGCGCTCACCTGAGAGCCAAAGGAACAAGACTATTCTGAAAAAATGCAAGCTTATTCATGAAGATTGGACCAAAAAAGTGACTTAACATTTTTTTTTTTATATTTGACCTTGTATCAGAGTTTTTCAGCTCATGTGATCCAGTTTCAATCTCCGCCAAGATTTCCTTGGGACAAATGTTCTGACCAAGTTTCATGACGATTGGCCAATAAATGTGGCTAATATAGCGTCAACAAGTTTTCACTATAGCCATATAAGGAAAACTGCCCCGCCCCCCGGCGGCTATGTTTTTCAACTAACAATAACCATTTTTAAATTTTCAAACTCAGCCAAGCTAGTGTTAGAACAAATGTTCTGATCAAGTTTCATAAAGATTGGATAATAAATGTGACTTCTAGAGTGTTAACAAGGTTTTACTATAGCCATATAAGGAAAAATGCCACGCCCCCTTGTGGCCATCTTTTTGAACGGATCGCAACCGTTTTCAAACTCAGCCCAGATATCATTAGTACAAATATTCTGACCAAGTTGCATGAGCATTGGACCAAAAATGTGACTTCTAGGGAGTTAACAAGGTTTTACTATAGCCATATATGGAAAACTGCCCGGCCCCCGGGCAGCCATGTTTTATATCCAACCGGAACCATTTTCAAACTCATCCAAGATATTATTGGGACACATGTTCTGACCAAGTTTCATGAAGATTGGACTTAATATGTAACTTCTAGAGTGTTAACAAGGTTTTACTATACCCATATAAGGAAAACTGCCCCGCCCCCTGGCGGCCTTGTTTTTCAACAGACCAGAACCATTTTAAAACTTATCCAAGATATCATTAGAACAGATGTTCTGACTAAGTTTCATGAAAATTGGACAATAACTGTGACTTCTAGAGTGTTATCAAGGTTTTACTATAGCCATATAAGGAAAACTGCCCCATCCCCTGGCGGCCATGTTTTTCATCCAACCGGAACCATTTTCGAACTCGTCCAAGATATTATTGGGACACATGTTCTGACCAAGTATCATGAAGATAACAAGGTTTTACTAAAGCCATATAAGGAAAACTGCCCCACCCCCTGGCAGCAATGTTTTTTAACCAACCGGAATCATTTTCGAACTCGTCCAAGATAATATTGGGACGCATGTTCTGACCAAGTTTCATGAAGATTGGACTATAAATGTGGCCTCTAGAGTGTTAACAAGGCAAATGTTGACGACGGACAAAAGGCGATCACAATAGCTCACCATGAGCACGTTGTGCTCAGGTGAGCTAAAAAATGAGACACGAAGTTTTGAAGAACGAAAAGTTGATCAATTATGTGACAAAAAATTCCTTTATTGCATTTCCTAGTTCATCCCAATGCGGACGTTTTCAATTTGTCCATAAACGAAACTATAATATTGTATTTTTTTTGCAGACATTGCATGGAATACTACGTGTTTTTGCTTTTAATTTCTGAATGTAACGCTACCCCCATCAATATAGATGCACGAATGGCCCACTTTGATCCGCTTCCAAGTACTGGGCCAAATAGTTACTTATTGAATAGGGTAACTCGCCCTTGAGTTGTTTTTGCCCTTGAGTCAGACATTTTTATCTTTAAAGTTTGTAAAGATAAGTTTAGTTTGATATGATTTGAGACTTTGTAAAAACATTTTACCCATTGGCACTCAAATTTAACAAAATTTCTAAATAAAATGTTATTAAATATTTTCTCACGATGAAATTGGATATGTAACAGTATTAATAACTTGTGGTTCCGCGAAATTCAGAATGTTCAATTAACGATCAACTTTAAACCATCGGCATTTTGGCCAGATGCATTTCACAGCATTCACCAATGACTGGATATTGAAAACACTACCTTATTCTGTAATAATAATACACAATATTTATTGGTTTGTTCCATTTTTATAGATTTCTTAGTAAAATATGTGTTACAACGAAATTAGCCCTTGAGATATGGCGAACATGAGTTTACCTACTGACAGACGCATATGAATGAAAATTAACCACATATTTATTCCAATTGACACAACTCAATGTATAAAGAATCTAACTTTCACTAATGTTTTATCTTAGTATGTTCGTACTTTTCTGTGTCATCCCCAGAGCTACAAATGGTTCCATCGATGTTAAGTACGAGTAAACACTAGATGTGACCATGTTATTTGTATTCGTTTTAAAAACTATTTTGGTCAACATGTTGACATATTAATAAACGTATAAATTCAAGAATTGTTGCTGTGAATATTTGAATTATTATAAATCTAGGGACTGTTTAACCTAATGGGTCCTTAAGACAAATGTGTGTCCGTGTTAAGGGCGAATGTGTTCGACTCATGGGCGAATTCGGTGTTTATTGAAAATCGACTATTTTCAATGGACATAAGCGGGGAACCAAATGGTTATATGAAAAAAAGATTAATTAGATATGATACTATAAGCCTGCAACAGATGAGACCCGGCATTGGTCGAAGGCTTGTAATTATAAACTTTTACCGTTAACCCGTACGACTCAAGGGCGAGTTACCCTACCTGTATTTACAATCAACTTACACCACATGAAGTTAATATAAGTGTTGCAACTAACAATTAAAAGCAAGTAAAAGTCTAGGATTGTGTCTGTTTCTGACTGATGATATTTTTACTCAACAGGACGACCATTAGCCCTGAAATGAGGAGAAACAACAAACAAGGCTTTTAATTCTTTCATGAATTACTTCTAACTTGTTTATTGTATGAGAAATGTTGACATGAAAAATGACGATAAATAATAGTCAATTACTGTGCAAGAGCACACAATAACACCCACTTGCTCTGCAAAGAGATACACGTATATTCATATAAAACGTATCAAAAATAAACTATCATTCAAGCTGAAACCAACTTTTAAAATCTTGTTCATGTATTCTGCTAACCTTAGTGTACTTTACATTGACCATTGGCACACAAGAGAGAAAGAACATGATGTGGCTCACAAGAGAAATGTACACACTTCGTGAAGAGTGCATGCGTCCAGTAGAAATGAAATAATAGCAATCATGATGAGGATCAATAATTTGTACATCTACACATTTTTTTTTGCCTATTGCACTTTCAAGAGAATGGTTCATGTATGGTCATGATGAAACCTAAGGTCAATGTAATAATTCGTACGAGAGCAAATGTTTCCTATAAAATAAGTCAACATGGATAAAAATCACATAAAAATTACTATTACAACCGACCATAAATATTGAAAGAACAGTGGAAATTAAAAATTGATTGTGACGGTCAAACAAATACATGAATAATGAAGTACTGTACATGACATGTTGTAAATTCATGCTATAAATATTTACAAATTCTATGATAAAAATACCTATGTACATAAACTAGTACAATATAAAAAGTATATCCACTAAAAATACATAATGTTTCAGTCACACTTTTTTTGCATTTAATCTTCCATGGTTATACTAATACACTACATGTATTTCCTAAAATACTTTACAGCTTGAAATAATCGAATTATGCAGGCAGCAGACAATATAGTTTAAATCTTAACTTATGTAAGAGAAATAATATCAACATTTGAATGTTTAATCAGCTGTAACAGTCCTGCTAGTATAAGTGGAAAACAAGTGTCAACAGCCTATTCTGTAACTCGAATATTGGGTAGTTTCTGACATAAACCAACCAAAGGGAGAGCAGATTTAATAATGTATGACAACTGTCCATATTTAAGACTGTCAAGTTCAAAGTTACGTTTTGGGCTGTATATTATTCAACTTAAATCATTCACCTAATTGTACATAATAATTTTGAAGTAAATGCCACAAAGTTTGATACATATCAGACAAGTACCTTTGTTTATTCCCTTATTAAATTATTCAAATAATTATTATTTTTTTACAAAATAACAACACGAAATATAAATAATTAAGATGTTTTAACAATATGCATCTAAAAAGAACCCTGTTATCAGAATGAATAACTTGAATAACAAATTGAGCAGTGTACCATCATCTTAAATCTTTACTTTAACTGAATTCTAGAAATCTAAACATAATAACTTACATTAGAAACATACATGTACCTATTTTTAACGTAAGTGCACTTTCCAAGCTCCTGGAATTACAGTGCTCAATTTGAAAATCACTCTGTATCAAACTTACATACCTAAACTATCTAAATATTTTCAACATATTTCCTAAATTAAACAATTTCTCATATGTGCGGATACATTAGAAAGTGAACAGCATACATCACACACACTGCGATTACCTATGCAATTAGGAAATGGTAACTATGGCAACTTCTGTGTTTCCACAATATATAGTCTATGGATTTGAATGTAATTTCTAATCACATTGAGCGTCAGTTCTGAAGTAACCCATGCTCAACACTGTCATTTTTTTGGTACACAAACACTGAGCGATGTCATTTTTTTTGGCAGCCATATCATATCGCTATATAAATCAAGTGTGCAGTACATACACATTCAAAGAATTCACAACCATATTTGTACTGTTCAGCTAATCTTTTTAAAACATTCTTTTCTGTTCAATGTATTCTTCCCAAAATGTTTTTAGCTTTCCTTGAGTATGTTTATTCATTAAGCACACAATTCATTTACGTTGTACTGTCAACACCCTCCACAGCTCGTGGCCAGCTCGGACATTATACCACATTCGGAGGCTCCTACGTAATTATAGTAGTGAACTCAACACAGTATGATGCAGTTCATCAGGTTCACATTCCTCCGTGCATGTTAGGCATCATCCCAGGCCCCATGGGCCCATATCCACCTGGCTGACCCATCATCCCATCCATTGGGGAGGACATCTGCCTTTGCCTGCCCTGAGCATACAACTGCTGTTGGAACTGCTGATATTGTTGGCTGCTATAGCCAGGCGCACCTGGACTTAAGGGACCCCCGGGGCCCATTTGTGGGCCAGACATTCGCATGCCCGGGCTTGGCTGTCGTGGGAAAGGACCGGACCGTGACATCTGAGACATCTGACCCATACCCGGTCCCTGCATGCGAGGCCCTTGCATACCAGAGGGACCTGAAGACATCATGGGACTACCCATTGGGCCTCCACTGTAAGGGGGACTGTTATAAGGCATTGAAGAACCCATACTTGAAGGACCACTAACCATTGGACCCATGGACATTGTGTCATTCATGAGACTATTTGACATATTGCTCATTGATGTCATGGGGTTACCAGTCATAGAACTAAGTGCAGACATAGGACCACCCAGACTCGAGTTCATATTCATGGCATGCATTTGTTCGTGACTATAATTATTGCCCATGGGCAGATCAGGGCTAGCACGCCTCATCATCATGGACTGTTGGACAGCTGGCCCAATAGGCCCACTGAAAGGACTTCCCCTGGAGCCTGGTCTCATGGGACCCATTGGACCGGACCCTGGACCCATACCCATCATTGACCCTGACCCGGGGCCCATTCTGGGATCTGAACCAGGGCCCATTCTGGGATCTGAACCAGGGCCCATTCTGGGGTCTGACCCAGGGCCCATTCTGGGATCTGACATAGGCCCCATCCCACCAGGTCCCATTCTTGGATCACAACCCATACCCATATCCGTACCCATTCTTCCATCAGGTCTTCCTACCATTCTTGGATCCCCTGAAGGTCCCATTGGTCCCATCCTAGGATCCCCACCCATCGATGGCCCCATTCTAGGATCCCCACCCATTGATGGCCCCATACGAGGATCCCCAACCATCGATGGCCCCATACGAGGATCCATGCGTGGATCAGACATGGAAGGACCACCAAACCTTGGGTCTTGTGGGCCACCAGGCCCCATTCCCATAGAAGGGCCCATTCTGCCATCCATGCCACTCCCAGGCCCCATACTCCCAGGTGGTCCCCCATACATGGACCCTCCCTGGCCATTTGGACCACCTCCACCTGGGAAATACTGCATTTTCGATGATGGCACTTTGTTATCCATATTTCCAACTGAATTTGTAAACTGAGTCATGAAGTCCAAGTCTGGCTTACTCATAGTTTTGTTTTCTGGAAGCATATTTGATTGGTTAGCAGGCAGATACTGTATTGTGTTCGGAGCTTTCTGTTGTACTGTAACATTAGCGTTTCCCATTGAGCTAGCAGGGTAACCAGGAGACATTGGGCGTCCCAACGTAGGCACTTGTTGAGGGTTCTGAGACTGAGCAAAAGGGGACATTTGTTTATGCATTCCAGAGGGTGGACCCATCCCACCATAGTTCACATCTTTCATATTCATAGGCCCGCCCTGGAGCATCTTGTTACCGTTCATCATCATACCAGGGTTACTAGTGTTCATTGAACTTTGTGTCATACTGGCCTGAGACATGCTCCCAGCTTGTGTCATACTCGCCACGCCGCCACTTTGAACGTTCATACTTTGTTCCATATTTGTTTGCTGCACTTGCATAGAAGAAGCACAACTGTTGTTCGGGTTATAGTTATTTCCTGCTCCTCCGCCCTGGTGATTCACACTCTGAATGTTCACCTGGTTTATGTTCACGTTATTGTTCACGAATGTGTTATTGACACTGGGCGCACTATGAGATGCCTGTGAGGGGTTGGGAGTGGATTGTGAGGATTGATTGCCTTGCTGGGATGTCTGCGGGGTTACCTGCCCCTGGCCACCTTGAGATAACTGCTGCTGCTGTTGTTGCTGCTGCTGCTGTTGACCCTGCATCTGTATACTGTGGAAAGGACCGCCCTGCATCATATGCTGCTGCATCTGATGGGATAGGTTCTCCACGCCTTTAGCCAAGTTAGCCAGACTCGCAGAGGTAATGTTATTAGAGAGCGATGATTTTCCAGTGGGCGTTGTCGGCGAGTTTGAGATACTTCCGCTATTTTGAGGTGCTTGTTGTTGAGGATCATAATGAGATAGACGCATGTTGGCTCCCGACATTTGACCGGGGCCAGGGCCTTGTCCTGAATTTTGTGGTACACTAACTGGACCTGGACTTGCCAACTGGCCACTAGAAGTCTGGCTCGAGTTGGACATGGGGCCTTTATTAGATCCTGGAGCATGCAATGGGGAGTTCACCATTTGATTGTTTTGAGTATAATGGTTTGATTGGGACTCACTAGGGTTCGTATCACGATATGCTGTGTTGATTTGCTTAGTTATTGTCAGTTCCTGACCATCAAACTGATTGAGATAACTTATGTGCTGAGGTGATGGTGTTGGTTGTAAGTTTTTGCACAATTCCTCCATATCGTCCCGTTTTCTCTTTGTGGACTGTGCATAGCTGGGAGGAGGCTTGCTTGCAGAACTATTTGGGACAGCGGCAGGCATTTCAGGTATAAACTGTTCTGGGTTCCCTGCCCGCTGTATCGACACCTGCGGGCCTTTCATGGGGCCTGGGTGCGAACTTGGCATGTTACCCATGTGCCCAGGCATACTGTGATTCATTGGAGATCCTTGTGGCATGATTGGGTCCATAACAGGGCCCATGACTGGCCCCATGGGACCCATATGATCCATTCCAGAGAATGAGCCCTTTCTCTGACCAATGCCGTACATCATCTGGTCATTAGGGTCTGAAACAACACAAGAAAGCTTGTTACGTCACTGAGTTAAACGATCATGATATAAATGCATGTACTTCAGATAATAACAGTAATAATTTTACTGCATAAATGATTAAAGATAGAAATTTACATGACAAAGAAAACAAAATGATCTAATTTATAAATTGATATACAGTGTAAGAAGCAAATATTTTCATGGACATCAGTCATTGTTTTCCATTAATGCCATGTTTTAATCTAAGATTATTTTCTATAGATGCATGGGTGAATACATTTATTACATTTACCATCTTTTTTCCAATACAAAACAACAAACAATCAAACTTAAATTATTTCACTGTTTATGCCTATTTTATTTTCATTCAGACTTAACTGTACATTTAGACGTATTTCATTAACTGAACAATATAACAGTAAACTTGTAAATAAGTATGGCAGTATTTTGATACTNTTGTCAAAAGGGCACTTTCACGGGCGGTAAATTGTCAAAAGGGCACTTTCGAGCACGTGGTCATATCCAGAATTCTCCCTGTTGCATATTATTTTTTATATTATTAATAAGTGTTATAATATATTATTTCAACAATGCAAATAAAATCTCTACAATGAGGAATAAAATTAATGACAATGTTAAAAAAGATTTATAAATTATAACTTTAAAAATAAATAATATATATATATACAAGAGATGTGTTTGTCAGAAACACAATGCCCCCTAATGCGCCGCTTTGATTTTTTTTGATCTTTGACCTTGAAGGATGACCTTGACCTTTCACCACTCAAAATGTGCAGCTCCATGAGATGCACATGCATGCCAAATATGAAGTTGCTATCACAGACAGACAGACAGGCCAAAAACAAAATATACAAATGTACCCCCTTTTTTTTAAAAAGGGGGCATGCAGGGTGGGGCCTGGGAGAGCAGGGCGGATCTTCGGAGGGGCAGGGCGGCGCGCCCTTCCATTTAGGCCTAGCCAGAGCACTGAGACTATAATGAATCCAAATGTGTTTTTGGGGCAATGTCAAACAACAATATAGTACAATAATTGACCACTATTGAATATGATCTCATGTTCACTGGTAGAGAGGGATTCTAACCCAGGCGCAGCTGAGGTAAATATGTGTTTTCAGCCAAAGAATATCAGATCATATTTTCTCGGTACTCTGGTCAGTATTGTTTTATTATATATGACTTACAGTTACTATAAATGGTAATTTTAAACTGACACTATGCGAGCATTTTATGTTAAAATAATGAAATGCTTGCCAAATGTAGTTATTTGTTAATTAAATCATTGATGTCAACAGCCAACTGATGCCTTCTGGCTGTGTTTGCCCAACGTTATTTCCAGCATCTTTAAACGGGTATCAACACAAGTCCGCACAGGCTAATCAGGGACGACTCTTTCCGCCTTTACTGGATTTTCGTGTAGAAGAGACATCATTTAAACGAAAAATTCCATAAAAGCGGAAATT